>OZ035997.1:90499964-90582464 GCA_964035015.1 Corallium rubrum
TGCCGTCAATTGCTAAGTGAGCCTGAGATGGTCTGGACTTCAAATTCACCACAATAAACCAAGATTGTTTCTTCACAGTTGTTCTTGAGCACACTATTCAATCTGTTCATTTACGATGCTTTTTAAATAGTTTTTGCAGTGCTAATAAAATGGAATAAGAATGAAGCATATAGCTTTTGGCAGAGTGGAATAAGGTAGAGTGAGATACTGGTGTATGGCCAAGGTGGAGCATAGTGTTTGAAGTGGCATTCGGTGCATGGCGTGAAAGACAGTTGAGTGACGGAACGTCAAGATAATTAAAGTGAAGTAAAGTAAAGCTCTTACTTAGTTGAGAAAGCGACTAAAGTAGCTTTATAGTTCTGACTAGTGTAAGTTTAGTAAATACACAATTAAATACGTGTCATTTTAAAATTTATTTTTAGGGAGATTGGCGCCTGAAGAAAATCTTTTTGTTAACACAGCATCAGATATGGATTTTAATTGTCCTGCAAACTATCAACCAATATTTATCACAAACTTTTCTTTTCCAAACTCATCACTCGAAAACGAAGCTACAAATGCTTGTGCTGGAAATTCGTTGTGTCTCTTTGATGTTGCAGCCACGCTTAGCACCAAATTTGGAGAAAATACTCTAGATGGTATCAACGCCTTTGAAAGCGACGAGGAAGTAATTGGTATGTCACACAATGCTCAGCATTAATATCGTCGTTCTTCTCTTTTATTATTACTTTAAAAGATAGTTGATATACCTTAAATCATTCGGCTCAAGAAAAAACTAAATTACCAAAAATTACTTTCTGTAGCAAACGTTGTGCCGGTCAGTTTATAGAAAATTCTGAAAACTGGATGTTTTATTTCACTTTGCCCAATTTTCTGATTTACTGTAAAGGCGGATTTCCAGTCCTCACACGAAGTGACTCGCAGCTCAATGCGAGCACTCGCAAGCTGGCTGGGAGTGTTTTAGCGCTTGTGGCAGATAGTTGGAAATTTTGAACTATTTTTCACTCGCGGCAGGTACTCGCAGTGAATGAACCAATCAAAACAAATTATGTCAACATTTCAAACTCCCTAGTAATTCATGAGGAAAACTGCACAAATGAAATCATTACAGCGTCGATGGTATAATTTGCATGGATATTGAAGGAAGAAATTATAATACATGAATTAATCGAACTTCAGCTCGATGTTCTCTTTTCTCTTAAAATACAGATTTGTCTGAGATTCTATATCAAACACTCAGAAGAGTGCTATCAGGATATCCAATTTAAACACCTCGAAGTTTGTTAAAAGAAGTCGCTATATCGCTTTATCAGCCGCGAGTTTTCGCAACGAGCTGCGTTTGGTGGAAATACAATGAGTTGCTTCGTGTGTGGACTGGAAATCCGCCTTAAGTTTTGGGTAATTTTGATGCACCGAGGCAAAAAGAAAAAAGCAAATAAAAAAAGAACAGACCATAAATTGAATACTTTTTTTCTACCCTAATATTTGTATTGTGCATGCATGTCTTTGCCACCATTTGCATTTTTTTTTATCATAAATGTTCATGGTTGTGCATGGTCGTCGCCAAGTCATTAGAGCGCTTTAGACTTGACTACGACTAGGAGTACGGCTACGAGATTCGTTATTGCACACCCCATCTTGTTTTGCCATCTTGTACATGATGCGATAAATTCGTTGTCCCCGCTTTTCAGTTAGTACGAGATTTTTCTTGAATTCCGCTGAAACTCGAATTCGGACAACAGGCTACATCCAGTTTATCACGCGTCAGTACGAGATGGCAAAACAAGATCGCTATGCCGCTATGATTATGATTGATTATGGTTATCTTTTATCTTTTTCATTATTATGCATCATCAGGATCATTAATGGCCCATTATTATCGTAATACCATGATCGACTCGGTTTCTTTTGTTCTTTTCGGGGGATTTAATCTCTAATTTCCCCCAAACAGGGGAAATTTCTAATTTTCCCAGCTAACAGGGCAAATTTATAGTTTTCTCCGATTAGCATCCATGATTAATCAAATCACTCAGAATTGAACTGACGAAGTCAGTATGTATGGATAATTAGACATAACATAACTGCTTAAGTGTTGGACAGTCCATCCAACGACATCCAACAGCCAGACTTGAATAAATTGTGTCTATATCTTATGATCTATTTGGAAATCTATCCAATAGTACGGATAAATGCTATATATGAACATGGAAGTGGAATAAAAATATTTTTATTAAAAGTAACAACACGCAAATTTCTTTTTAGGAAATAGTGTGCCAGCTTTCACTGTGGCCGATCCCGAAAATATTGTTTTTAATTTGACGTTAGGACAGCTATTTGAGTACAATATAAGTGCGTCAGATAGTGATGGAGACGTTATCCAACTATCAGCAACTGGTTTTCCAGTGGGGGCAAAAATTACATCAAATGGAAATGATCTAAAGTTTTCATGGTTGGTTAACTCTCTGGATAAGGTATGGTTAGTAGTTCGGAAGCATTTGATTCCAGTCTATTTTTTTGTAGACAATTAAATGCTGTAAATCGGGTACAACATGATCCTTATTTACATAAATATTTCCTTCGATTTACTCAGCTAAAATAGCTTGAATCTCCAAAACAATTGGTAAACATGGCACAGTATTCGCGGCCACTAGGGATGTTAGATAAACTCTTTTTTTCCCTAGCCTCGTGAAATTTTATTGAAGTGAAGTTTTATTCTATTTATTCTATTACTGCGGTCTATGAGATTTACAACGGCTCACCTTCAGCTCGCATTGTAAATCCCATGCCTATATATAGAGGTCGGCCGCTCATACTGTATCTACTACATAGAGCTCAGATGTTTTCTTAGTATATTACTAGAAATACATGAACGCAACAACCCCTCGCCCGCTTTATATGCATTTTTTAATCCCACTTCGCCCCCCCCCCCCCCCCCCCTAATTTCTGTTTTTTGTTGTATTATTAATTAATGACATACAGATCAGAAAACATCCGAGAAAATTAGTTAGCAAGGTACATTTGTAGTCATGTATTGACACAGAAAGAACATGCAAAGTCAATATTAAAAAAAAAACACAACAAAAAACGAGATGAACCAATATTTTCATTCAAAAATAGATATAAACAGTGGCCAAGAAAAGACACCATGCCAACGTCCTAGCGTTCAAAGACAACTCTAGGCAATATATTATTTATATTAATTTTCATTTTCAAGATTTCTTCTATAATAACTCAACTAAACTGGTAAATACGAATCTCCTACCGTTAAACTTTCTTCTGCACAAACACTGCTAATTCAGTCCACTCTTTTCGGATTGTTTTTCTCGTTCGCGGTTTCTTACTTTTTCGTTGTTAACACATAAATATGACAAGGCATCATTGAGTTCTCTTCATGATCTAAATTAAAAAGCCGTTTGTTTCAAAATTTCTTCATCGTTCCCTCTCGAGTTATGTAGAATACACCAGAGCAAAATTCTTTACCGTCTTTGAACAGTTTCAGGACACATCTTTCTTCTTTCAGTTACATTTCGGTCAGCATCGTTTTCGGTCTTTATCGTATTACTTTTTAGGCTTTTTCAGTGGTTTTAAGTCGTATTTATTGTTGTCTTTTTAGTCTCGCTGCCACATCTCTTGTTAGCCTTCTTTGGTCTTTTTCCATAGTATATTAATGTATATTTTAGCTGAAACCATTTTTTCTGGCAAAGATTTCTTTCGTCATGATCGTTGAAAAACTATTTCGTAATCCAACCGAACTTATAAATTATAATTTGCTGACGTAAATTTAAATAATTTGAATAATTTAATAGGTTAGTTACCAGTACACTGCTATTCGAACTGCGCAAGTTGTGGATTTGATTATATATATATATATATATATATATATATATATATATATATATATATATATATATATATATATATATATTATTCTTTGCGGGCTCGTCAAAATACGGCACAACTCGTAAAAATATACAGCGATACTACACACCAAAACATCTAATAAGAGATTTATTATACAACTGCTCTGATCAACAAATTTTTATGGAAAAAGAAAACTCTCAAAAGGACAGAGAAGTAGCGTGACTTGCACCAAGACAAAATAATAAGCATACATGAAGTAGTCTCCCTATGTAAATTTGATTGGGTAACAAAATCTGTCAAACCGGTTTTCTACTATCCAAATAACTAACTATCCAAATATCGCTGTATATTTGTACTCATTTTTAACGTTATTTGGACAGTTTTTAATGCAATTGTATAATAAATATATATACAAACAGGTTTATAAAACATTAGTTACACAGTATGATGTATTCTTATCAAGATACACGACTCAGTGTTAACTGGACGCTATTATTGTATAAATGTTCGGATGGCACTTAGCCACACAAGACACAAGCATTCAAAATACTCCATGATATGAAAACAAATATCTTTTCTTCAAGATGGTGGAATTCCATTCCCTATACTTGCATGGGTTCTACACTTATAGGTTGCCACAGATATCCCAAATATTCAATATATTACAAGTATCAATTTAAGTCAAAGTACAAGTCAGTCAAGGTATTATATATACTAGCTTTGACTTGATAATTTAACGTTTGGTCAACCACAGAACTTTGTCTGTTTTTATAGTTCCTAAAATACATTATAAGATAAATTAAATACCTTTAATTTTTTCATTATGAATTTTTATAGTTTTAACTAAAAAGTTTTAAAAAGATACTAAAACTATTTATACTAAGGATAGTCGTTATGTCTATTTCTATTTTCTCTAGCAAGAAAAAATGAAACTGTTCAAACCGGTGTTTTTGTAGACGTTATAATCGGCCACTTTTCCTTTATTTTGACTGATCGTAATTTTATTTTCTTTCTATGATTTAAAATAAACAACATCAACTTCAAACAAACTGTTCTTATTGTCAAAAATCGCTTTCAAAAACATGCTTGTACCCCCGTTGTCAGGTTCATGGTTTAGAGCAACCTTTTTTCTCCCCACGCTTGCAGATCAGCAAAAATGGCCCAGGCTTTAGCAGGTCAATTTTGTGATCTGATTGATTTGTTTAAAACTCGGTTAATTCACCTAGTGCATGTTCGCGAATAATTAGTCATTTATCAAATTCCGGATGGTAAGAAAATTTTTTTCTCTATAACATAGCGAATATATTATTAATTAATATCGCGCTGGTTAGTTGCTTTTATGGTGAACGCTTACACGAGCGTAATGTTTTAACATTTAAAATGTTTTAAGATTTAAAAACATTTTTCTACCTGCTTATCTGCCGACATCGGGAGACACAGAGCGTTCTGCGCGTGTACGAAACTAATTTTTACTTCTTTATTTACAAAAATATATATTGTTACCTTATTCAAGATTGTAAGCTTTTCTTGCATCCTCTTCATTACTTGTCGAAACTAAACATTTTTAGAAGAAATAGAAGAAATCCGAAGAGATATCCCGGTTGAATTGCTTAATTTTCTGCCATGTTGCTTAGAGCGGTTTACACTGAGCTGAGTACTTCATGTAATTACCTATATGAATGTCATGCATGGTTTTGAGGTTGCTCAAAACAAAGATGGCGGATCATGCGCAGAACGGACTGGACAGCACCTTTAAGTATTGGATTACTTGGATATATAAGTTCGACTCGCTATTATAAATGGCCATACAGTTCAGGTCATACTAACAACAAAAACTAAATTTTTGTATAAAATTATATTTATTTATTATATTTGAAATTATATTTATACATATTATATTTATATTTTGTATTTACATTATTTTCACTTTAGTTTGAAATAAAGTTTATAGCGACTGATTCTAAAAATGCTTCAACAAGTTTGTTTCCTTTCGTCAATGTCTGCGCCTGCAAGAATGGTACATGTTTTAAAAAACCTCCAAGTTCTCAACAAACGGAATTAGTTTTTAATCGTTTTAACATCTTAGACTGCCTATGTGATATTGGTTTTAGTGGTCAGTTCTGCGAAACGGTAAAAGATTTCTGCAAGTCTGGAGCAGGATCTCCTTGTTATCCATTGATAAGTTGCACTAATTCGCAGACTGGATTCATTTGTGGACCATGTCCATCTGGCTATACGGGTGGCGGACAAAATTGTTCAGGTGAGATATATTGAAATATTCTGTACTATACTAATCGTAAGTATACCAAAAATGTATATTATTTTATTTTAAACATTTCCCAAGAAAAATAGAATTTTGTATTGTACTCTATTAGATATCAATGAGTGCCAACAAGGAAGTGCCAATTGCGAAATGATGTGTATCAATACGGCTGGATCTTTTGAATGTCAGTGCAATTCGGGATATACACTAAACGCTGATAAGAAAACTTGTGACGGTAAATGTTGTTATTTTTTTTTGTATTTATGGAAACAATTACATACGTTTTTCTGTACTTATGACTTTCTTTCATAGCGGTTTAGTTTTCTGTCTGTATTGAATGCATGGGTTTCTTGACTTTAAGCTTTTTGTTGCCGTCGATGATTTTTCAATTCATGTAACGACTAAAATCGTCAGGCCTTATAGATAAGCTAGACTTGAGAATCGAATGCTACCTAGAAGGAGTTAAAACTTTATTAGATTGGATCCTCAATAAGGTTTTTGGAAAACACATCCAAAAGAAAAATGTTCTTACTCATCTTCTTAATTATTCCGGCCAGACTAGAAACGGCAAACTCGTATGCCGAGAGAATGCAAACAGCAAACAGCGGAAGTTACGTAGATGCCAGCACTTGTAAACAACTGTCCGGGTTGGGAACCCTGTATAATATAACACCAAATTACTGTAAAGTAATTTAGCTGTGAAGGAATAATTTCAGATAGATCATTTTAGGGTACGGATAATCCATCTCGATCTACTGAATGCTTCTGCTGTGATTTGAAGTTCTCACAACTACGTCACATAAAGTCTGCACGTTCTCGCATTTTTTGTATTTTAGACATCGCCAGAAATCATAACCGTCGCGCCCGCCGTGGGTAGTCAGCGGTAACACCCAAAGGATAACATTTTATTTGATTATATTTTGTTCAACATTTCGCGCCTATGCGTCTACTCCGAACGTTTTCTCAAGAAATAATCCACTGTAGAAGTTATAAAATATATTGGTAGAAAGATAATTCACCATGCTACAACATACGTACAGTTTATCTGAACAAATAGCTTAGTTTCCCTAAAAAAAGATTGAATGAATTAAGATCGAGTTAATCACATGACCTAATTCCTTAGTCATTACGTCACTCTCTATCATTTACAACACCTAGGATTCCGCCCGCTCACGAGTGATAAAAAAGATAAATCAATTTTATTGCGTTGAGGGTGTTTGGTGTGTTTTGCTGAAGACGCCGATCTTTTAGGACGTGGAATATAGGTTTTCCATATTTTTTTCACCACTGTTATTTTTAAATGAGAATTTTACGTTTGATTCAATAAAACAATCTGTTTATACTACCTTCTTTTTGTGTTTTCTCTTATTTAATTCAAGCTCTTAAACAGAATGGAAAATATCTTTTCAGTGTTTTTTTTTTTTACTTTGACGTTAACTGCATACTGACATTATTACTCTTTTACTGATATGAACTTTGTCAATTTTCTCCGCTTTTTCTCATATTTTTGACTGAAACCTTGCCTGTTACCTTTTCATGGCAATCTGATTGTACTGGTTTGTTTTTAGTTCTATTATACTTATAGTTTTCGAGCTATTAATTTTAATACGTTGGCTTTTCTGTCACTGTGAAACAGACAAGGAAGCCATTTAAACGCTTGCAAAATCTAAAATAAAATCACTTTGGCAACGTCATGCATGTAAACAGAATATTAGTTTACAATCATAGAGAGCGTGAACTAAGTTTTCCTTTTTGTTCAACTTTGAAATTTGTATATTGAAACAATTAGTCATTTTGTGTGATTATCGTTTGTTTTTGCCGTTTCTCACTGAGAATGCCATACAGTCGGACGACTAGTATAGAACGTGACACAAGTTGTTTTTACTGATTGTATATTTTCGACTGATAAAGATTACGGGGGGGGGGGGGGTTATAATAGTTTAGGAAAAACTAATCAATCCAATGCTTATTTGAATAAGGGGGGTGTTACAAAAATTATGTAAAAGTGGGCGAGGGGTTGTTGCGTTCATGTATTTCTAGTACATATATATTTGAGCACCAGACGGGACTCCGAACCCACAACCTTCCGCTTTAACCATTTGCGATATTTAAAACAGTTGGGTTGTGTCAGTTAAGTGTTTTCGGCTTGAAGTTATTGATTAAGTTTCATTTGTTTACGATGTACATGCTGTTGTAAGTCGTTAAACTCAGAAAACTCTGAGCTTGTAAGTAACTGAACTAAATCGGACAGGACTCCAAGCCCCAGCCTTCTGAATACTAGCCGAACGGTGTAACCATTGACTAACTAAAACTCGTTCCCAGTAATGGATACCGTAGACATCCTCGGTCAGTCATCTGAGCCAGTTTTAGTTACTCGAAGATTAGGGCGTTCGGCTAGTACTCGGAAAACAAATTAAATTTTAATAACTTCAAGCTGTAAACATTATACTAACGTAGAAAAAAACACATTTGTCCTTTTATAATATGTATCATTTATAGATCATCTCAAATCAATTAGAAATTAGATAAATTAAGCCAAATTTTACCTACTAGATTTTCTCTTAAAATACTTATTTGTTTATTGAAAACACTGATTTCTTAATTTAGAAAGTTTGGCTTTGCGGTATTCAACAAACGTCTCCAGCTCGCGGTTTAGATATCCTGATAAAATATTATTCCTCGCTGTGTATGATATATTACGTCATTAGATAGCCACTCTTTTTAATTTGAGTTTAACAGTCAAGGGTATTTCTTTAACTTTTTAGTGTTTCTCTGAATCTCTGATCTCATTTTTTTTCTTTTTGAAAGATATCAACGAATGCACCTTTGGCCATAACTGCATGCAGACCTGCACTAACAGGAATGGATCCTTTACTTGTTCCTGCAATCCTAACTTCAAAGTTGACCCAGACAAAACCAATAATTGCATTCGTAAGTGTCCTCATAATACTGCTCAAATTTTTAATACTGTTTAATAAATGAGCAGGAGTGTTTTATCAGATATAAAGACACGAGGTGAAGCCGAGTGTTTTTATATCTGATAAAACACGAACTGCGAGTTTATTGAACGGCTTCAAAAACGAACCACTTGGTAAGTTCATTGGCGTAGTAAGTTGGAAAAATAATCTTGTCTGAGCCGAGAAAATCAAAGCTAAAGTTTATGTAAATCAGGAGGAATCTTTATCACATATAAAGACACGATACGGTCATGATTTTCGTTTGTGTTTTCCTCATGAATTATTAATGAGTTTTTGAAGTATATATATATATATATATATATATATATATATATATATATATATTATATATATATATATTATATATATATATATAAAATATATAATATAATATAATATAATATAATATAATATATATATATATATATATATATATATATATATATATATATTGATGTTTCGGGCGTAGCCCTTCTTCAATTATATATATATATATATATATATATATATATATATATATATATATATATATATATATATCTTAACTCATTCCTGTCGGATGGCTTCCCCAGAGGGGAATAAAATCGTCTGGCGTTAGCAAGAATAATTTACTAAAGACCTCTTCGGACAGGAAAAAGTTAAACATTACAGTTTCTACTCGTGTTGACCGAACTGCTTGACCTAATCATCAATAGCTTTTGTTTCTTCTAGCAAGAACTTCTTGTCCACCTGGCCATGGTTGTACGGATGTTTGCTTTGTTGACGGAATTACAAATGAACAAGTATGTTCTTGCAGTCGTGGTTTCGGGATCGCAACAAATGACAAATCATTATGCGTTGGTAAGTATTCGATAACTTTTCCCATTAAAATAGTTAATAATATTTTTTTTTTCGGTTCGTATCCTACCAAATCCTGCTTTCTGATTGGTTAACGAGCGGTCCGTATGAGCCCGTACGGACCGCTCGAGATAAATTTTTTTAATGTGTTTTATAGGCCGTAAAATTGATCGATTTTCATAACTATTTCGCTTGCCACAGAAAAAATATATTCAACAGAGAGCTACGGGGATGCAAATTAGTTTTATTATCCAAATGGCTTTGACAACTTCATGTGAAAACAGCGAATTTTAGAAGAACGCGAGAATGCTGTGAAAAAGCAAAATTTCAACGAGCGACATTTATAAAATTTTAAAGTATTATTGCTCAACGACGTATGAAAACAGTTTAAAACAGTAGGCAAAATATACATAAACTTGTGAACACAGTATTTTGAATCACTAAATGAAACTATACAGAAGTATATATATAAAAAAACAAACATACCACGTCCACGAGAGGACAGAAAAGCTGAAACCTTTTGATACTAAACTGTCATTCTTCTGTTGTCCAACTATACTCAACAAAACCGCTGCGAGTCTTTACCCTTTAGTCAAATATTTTCCACATGCCAACCTCATCGTATCATGTCTTTGAAACTAAAGTTTCAAATGGTTTACTACAAGCATTTTCGTCTTCAAACTCGAACGACCCACTTTCAATTTCCATGCAGTTAGCCGAGTATTGAAAGCGATTTTCCAAACGAACAGGCAAAGAAGACGAGCAAGCGACGATGAAGAACGACGAAGAATCTTTATCAACTAAACTTTAAAAACACTAGATCTTCAAGTTTTGACTTTTTTTATCACAAAAGACGTTCCAAGCTTCCCTGTCAGACAGCATGTCGGCAGTTGTTTACTGTCGAACGATAAACTTTGGACTTTTGAATATCACGTGAATGTCCTCTCGATTACGTAATTCAATTATGTTAATTTACCTAATTATATGTAAATTATAAATCGTACGATTAATAAAAAAAATAAATATGTTATTTACCGTTTTGGTCGGTCCGTATAATGGAGAAATATTTCCCTCGGTCTCAAAAACGACCCTCGGCCTGCGGCCTCGGGCAGTTTTTGAGACCTCGGGAAATATTTCTCTATACGGACCTCCCAGCCAGTAAATAACATATACATATTTCTTAAAATATAAGAAAAAATTTTGCATCGACATAAAAATCAGCTTAAATCCTTATTGTTGTTTATAAGGCTTATACGTTTTTTTATGATTTAATAAACAATTATTTGACGAGGCTGAGCATGATATTAAGAATTACTCAGACCGAGGTCAATCTTATCTGCAGAAGCCAAAGGCTGTGGCGGATAACATTGATCGAAGTCTGGATATAATTTTTAATATCACGCGTAAGCCGAATCCAATAATTGTTTTTACAATTGAAACTAATTATACATTTAAAAAAGTTATACTAAGATGCAAGAAAAGTCTGGCAGTAAAATTAGTTCAAATACAGAGGCAAATCTACTATGTACATGCTATTTTATTTTAAAATTTTGCACAATTTTGGCGGAAATGACGTCACTGTCGCCGGACATTGAGACCAATGTATGTTGACCAATAAGAAACTTCGAATGTATAATTGTCTTTAATTTTACTTTTTGTTAAATTCAATGTTTCAAATGAACTACAATATAGCGTTGACAATAATTTGAATGATGATGGCTTATTTTGAAACACACAATTTCATTAAAAAAAAGTCTTTCCGAAATAAGGCCACAAAATGCTTTGAAAAATAGAAGAAAAGGGCAAAGATATCATGGGGTATTTATAATTATTTCAATACATTAACCGTATCACTTAGCTAAAACAAACATCGTTTAATTACTTAGCCTTTGACGGGAAGATGGTTCATTATCTGAGGGGTGAATTAAATTGAAAATGTGCATAAGTTTATATAGTCACTCATCTGTTTTTCAGATGTATGACACAAGGCGCTTTTTCCCAATAAGGAATGACCCGGTATAGTAGATTTAATGAGTTTAAAACAACATAGCGCAAGTTAGCCCAACTCTAACCTTGATCCTGTTCGTTAGCTTAACCCTGGCCTTAACGCAATGCTTCTAAACTTAATTTTAATGGATTGTATAAGTTTAATTGAACAATGGGTTTCTAAGTACAGGAATGGCTACTTTTATTAAAGTTAATAATTGATAATTTAATTCGCATATTAATTAATGTCTTCAGATATGATATATAATAATTTTTTATTGTTGCACAAACTTTCAAAGATAGATATGATCTACCTATTATTGATCCAATTTTTGACTTACACATCTTGTGAATGTCGATTGGGTAATTTGAGACCACGTTATGCCATGGCAACGCTCAGTCATGCTTTAATAAGCCTTCTTTAATTTCATTAAAGTACTTGAAATTAAATACTGCATTCGATCGGTTTTGCCTGGGGGAGTATTTAATTACTTGTTTCTTGTTGGCGTCTAGGCGAATTTGTGAATGTACAGTGAATCGATACAACACTTACGAGAGTGGTTTAATCAGACTATTAAAAAAGTGTAATCTTGCTTTTTAGACATCGATGAATGCTCAGAGTTAACTGATCGGTGCACACAACTTTGTACGAATACTCCAGGAAGCTACGCTTGCTCTTGTATCCAGGGTTACAGTTTGTCGACTGATACGTACACCTGTCAAGGTTTGTTTTACTGTTTGTTATAACAACTGTTATCATGCGTTTGCAGCCTACTTGCCTCATTATCATGGAACAACATTGTAAAAAATAATGACAACAACTTAGTCAAATTAAGTGTTGTTGTACAATATTGTCCAGTATGATGCGTGAGCGCATTGTTGGAACAACAATATTGTTTGTGATTGCTTTAACAATAATGTTGAACAAATAATATAAAATAATAATGAAGATCTTCAAAGAAACACAGAAAAGTATGTTCGCTATGTCATTTTACTAATTCTTCTATCAATAACTTTGGTCATTGAAGAAACAGAGGAAATTCCGTATAGGAATAAATTATCCAAAATTATCCATCTCAGGAAATAATCATACGTTGCAGAAAGTTGTGTACAATTTTGTGGATTACAAAGATGCAGCCAGAAATCTTGAAATCGATATATACTGTACCATGCTAGCGCTATTGGATGGCACCAACGCTGTCGTACAAGACCAATTGTAAAACGATGGGAAAAGTTTGACGGTGATTTCGACTTCGTGCACCACCAGTGACCTGTACCTTTACTATTTCTAGTACATTTGCGAGTTTGGTGTAGTGCAACAGCCGTTCGGTACGTAGACGTTCGTGTGTTTTGAATCCAAGACAGATTGCATGAAACCAGCAACATTTTGTCTGGGAATCAGAAATATTTTCTGAGTATTTGAGCCTAATACGTCTACTAAACATCTGTAACATAACACTAATTACATAACTAATAATTACCTGAATTATAATCTTATTAATAAATAATCACATTAATAAATAATTGCATTATTCAATAATACATTAATAAATTAATAAATTAATTAATACATAATTACATTAAGTAGACCTTATATGCAAGACGCTACCACTGTAGAGCAAACACGACTATGTCTTTGCTCCTCTTCCTCCCCCCATCCCAAATTAAAAGCACAAAAAGCAAGAAAAAAGAAAATGTATCCGCCTACCCTGCCGTTGGCTCGGGTAGTAACACAAGTGCTGCGCAAGTTGTATGTTTTGGATAAACAAAGTGAAAAGGCGGTAAACTGCCGAGTTCTTTTAACTCTTTCTTGTCCGAATTGGTCTTTAGTATTTTATTCTGGCTAACGCCAGACGATTTTATTCACCTCTGGGGAAGCCCCCGGACAGGAATGAGTTATAAACTATCTCTTTAACTCTTTCTTGTCCGAATTGGTCTTTAGTATTTTATTCTGGCTAACGCCAGACGATTTTATTCACCTCTGGGGAAGCCCCCGGACAGGAATGAGTTAAAGCACAATGCTGACATTTTGATCGGAACACTTCAATGATAAGATACACCGTTTTCCATGCAGTGTCAGTAAATGTGTGCTTAATAATAACTTTCAAACTTAGGGTCTTCTATTGTTTTGGGGTACAATTGTTCAATCTAATGTTTTAATTTATTCTATATATTATATTTACTATATATATTATATTTATTATTCTATATAATTTATTCTATGTATTATATTTTGCAATAATAAGCATTTAGAAGTATATAAATGCAATGTTCTTACAAAGAATGTATTCACCTTAAATCTTGCATGATAGAAATGCATTTTTAAAAAACTAATAGTATTCTTTTTTCTGCTACGAAAAATTCCAGAACTCTAATATTTCTTTATGATACTCCATTTATAGACAATAACGAATGTACTAATGAACAACATTCCTGTAAAACTGGCGAAGGCGAAAAATGCTTTAATCTTGCAGGAAGTTTCAAATGCGAATGCAATGACAACCAGGGACTAGTTAAAATCAACGGAACATGTCAAGGTACGTTTTGCCAATGCTGAATTTTTGTTTGAAAGACGGACAAAAAATATTATTACATTATACAATTACTGGCACCTAAGCGTGACACGGCACATTACCTGTATGTAAACGTCAAACAAAAATGTTTACAATTTCCCTTCGGGGTGTATTAGATTTTCATTCGATAGGTTTGAATTAATAAATTATTGTTACACGAATGTGCCCTTAGCCAATCACGTATTGCGTCAATCAAGAAATGCACTAATGACTTAGTTTTGTAACATTTTTATGTTAAATAAAAAAGAGGTATTGCTCCTTTTCCTTGCGCACAAATACCATTTTTGTCTCGCGCAAAGCTATTAATTAAGCGGTAATTTTATACCTGACGCTGTACTTTTAAAAATTAGTTATTTATCTGTAGTGAAGATGGCATTACAATATAAAAAAATTGTCGTATATTATTTTGAAGTCTGTTATAACTTTGCTGTTTCGTTGGAAAATATCGTAATTAAAATTATTTTTCCTTAGCACCTGCAGTTGGACAGGTCATTCCAGATGAGCCTGCTGTGAATCCTCCTACTCCAACTGAGTCTCAAGTTCAAAACGCAGTTCAGTTACGCATATCTAACTTCCAAAGCAACCAGGTAAAGTGAATGTTGTGGTTCAAGTTTAGTCTTTGGTTTATAAATATTTTTCAACTTTCCTGCTTTTTTAACCTTAATTAAACAGTCCGAATTTTTGTTATATTATAAACAAATAATATTTTTTGAGTAGCTTCGATATTCCCCGAGCTCGGGCGTAGGACCGAAGGCCCGGAGCCCGGGGACAGAGCGTGCTAATCTCGACACGCATGGAGTCATTTTACACGCGTGGACAAACGTGATATGCGAACAAATTTCTGTGATCTGAATATATTTGTATATATGTGTGGACGGGCCATGCGCGGTTAAGCTTGTGGGTCACTGGGAACAACAATATAGTTCTTGACAAAAAAGATTTGAACTAACAACATAATATATTCTTGACAAAAAGACTTGCGATACGTATATCTCTTTCAAAAGAACAGAAAAAAATCAACATTTATGTTACAGTACAACAGCACCTTAACTAGAAGGAAACCCGTCAAACCGAAACTCGAAAGGAGGAAAAAGCAATAGTCAAACTAGAAAACTGAAAAACAACGAAGAGTAAATTAAAGACGGAAAAGTTAATAAGTTTATGGTAAAAATATAGAGCAGCCGCTTTCAGTTAGTAGCAAAGCTGTTCGAAACTGTTTATATCCTATCACTGTTGATTTTGTTTTCTATTTTGTGTATATCCATTGCATGTTTTTACTCGCCAATGCCGGTTGTATTTTTTACCTGTGGCTGTCGTCTTTACTTTTTTTAAATAGTTTTCCTATTGTAAAACCAGTTGTGACTTAGCGTAGGTTGTTTATAATTAGGCATAAAAATTGGAAAAGGAACAAGTTTTCCTCTGTAAAAGGTACAAATGCTGTTGAAATCATTAACACGCATGTAGGTGAAAACAGTTTCTGAGCACTTCAGATTTGGAAATGAAAAACTGTTTTAGTTATATTAGTTTAAAGGAATTTGAAATGCCATAGTCGTGGCAGCCAACCATGCAGTTGTTTGAGTAATTTTCAATAAATTCAATGCCTGTTGCAAAATGCAAATATTTTTAGATGGTCTAGCAGTGTCCTTTGTACATATGAGAAGAAAAAGCTGTATAATATAACCCTAATATATTGATAAAATTTTGACGCCTGCTTCAGTAGCCTGGTGGTAACATCATCATTCTTAAACTTTTCTTTGTTGTTCGTTACCTTTTTCTTTAAATAATTAGAGTTAAACAGTTTTCTATTTCAAACATTCTACTAGAATTAAAACTATATTTTGATAAGACAAGAGTGGCTATTTCCAGGCTCCCAATAAAAAAGAGCGCAAGGAAGGTTGTATTAACGTTTTCTAATCAGGGGCCGGGTCATCAGGAAGTATTTACAAAAATTCATGTAAAAATGGGGGAGGGGTTGTTGCGTGTACGTATTTCTAGTTAACAATTACTCGCCGAAGGCGAGGTGAATATCGGTGAATAATAACCGAGACGAAGTCGAGGTTATTATTCACCGATATTCCCTGAGCCTGAGGTGAATAATTATTTTAGTATAAATACACATTTTCGTACTTTAAGGAACAGCATTTTCTTTAAAGTTGTTAATTTCCTCGTCTGCCGCATTGACAAATTGGCTGACGGCCATTTTGAATAAACGCTGCATGTAGGGGATTATTAGGAATTAATTAATCCGAAGTAGCTTAACCAATCGGCTCAGCGCGTGATTTTCTATTATCACCTGTGTATTTATACTAATGTTAATAATATACATGACAAAATTACTGCATCCTGATTGGTCGAGAGGAGTGCAATTTCAATGTAATACAGTGCAGAAAAGGTGTAATACAGTGCAGAAAAATGAAATACAGTGCAAATTTCAATGAGTATTAAGCATTCTGATTGGCTAATAAACAACCGGAAACTACCGGAAAGCCAATGAAATGCCTATGCGGATTTTGAAGGATGGTTTTTCCTTCACGAGAAAATCCAATATGGCGACCAAAACATAAAGTGTCGAAGAACATTTCGATGAAATACAGAGTGAATTTTGCTTTAATATTGTCATAAAAGTACCTGCAAGAAGACTAGAAGAGGTTAGATGCTATGAGTAAAACGTTTGACGTATTTAGTAAATAAAATGAAGCAGTTTTCAACCATTAAAGCTTCGAGAAGTGGAGCAATGAGTGGTAGGTTACTTCGTAGCTGGAAGAACATTTTGTCTAACATTTTCATGTATATTATTAATAAGTAATAGCATGGTTTCCAGTGCAATTTTGAAAAAACACGCACTCATGAGTTTTTCAAAGACCTCAAATAGCACTCGTCCTTCGGATTCGTGCAATTTTGATAGTCTTAAAACTCACTCGTGCATGTTTTTTCCAAATTGCACTCGAAACCATGCTATTACCTATACAAATTATACGTTAGACGTTGTCTAAACACCAATATGTTTTTCGGTTAAAATATAACTCAAAGTAGAATTCTGCATTGGCACTATATAAAGAACAAAGTACTAATTAAGGCTAACCAGCCTTATGGAGGCGGTACTGGCGACTTTTCGGCGTTTATATTGGTTAATTTTACTTAAGTTTAGGGTTTGGTTTAAACATAGGTTTACGGATGCGTTGTACTACATATACATGTATATAGCACATGCAAGCTTCGTCACTGACTAAATTGTAAAACGTGCGAATGCTCTTTTTGATACAATTTTCTGATAATGTTTCATACTTATTATTTCAGTGGGTTAAGAAAAGAGATACTGCGTTAAAAAGCTCTATTGCAGCTGCCCTGACACGCTACTGTAACGCAAATTCTTCCACCAGAGCAGAGTGCGGATTACCCCCAAGGTAAATCTACACATGATTTAATTTAAAAATTGCTAACTAACCAAGAAATCTTTCTATATTCTACTTATGTACGTGTTTAGCCTAAATTGTACACAGCTAAACTTTTACAGCATCAAATAAATTCCCAACGCAGCCGGGTGAAGAATCAGACATACAGTCCTGGCCAAAATTAACTCGGACAGTCGCGTAAAACGAACTTAAGCGCTTCAATTCCTAAGATTATGTTCAAATAACATCGCCCCCACTCCCCCTGTTCAATGTTGGTTAGAAAATGAAATGCAAAGTATGTTCAGCGCAAATTCTTATCAACATTGAATGGGGGGAGCTGGAGAATGATTTTCAGAAGGAAATTTGATATCAGATGTGATTTAAGGCAATGTGTCGGAGTGATTTTGACCAGGATTGTAGTTTAAAGCTGGATTTCCACTTGGCGAAAACGCGCGACATTTTCTTTTGTGCGAGACAAGGTGGAACTAATTAGCCAAGACAAAGCGAAAGGTCGCTTCGCTCGAAAAATATCGCCTAGTGGAAAACACCCTTAACGCTACAACAGAATAAAGACTATACAGAAGGGCCACTTAGCGGTACAACGTGCCCTCGTATTTTTATGCAAAAATATGCAGTTTACTGGCTAGGACAGCCAGTTCAGCGTGCTTATTGGCCAGAACATGCAGTTTACTGGCTGAGCAACATGCGTAATGCGACATGCGCGGAGACAAAAACTTCAAAGGTTCCGACCCGAGTGGCCCTTCTGTATAGTCTTTATTCTGTGACGCTACTCTGGATTAAAACTACGTTTCAAATTAACGTAGCTTAAAAATTTACTGTTCATGACGCAACGTTTCGACACTCCACTCTAGCGTCTTAATCAGAGGTGATCGTTGTGAAGATAGGTCCCATATTTATACTCTCAAAGAACCATAACGTCATCAATGGTTCTGTGAGAGTATAAATAAGAGACCTGTCTTTAATACAACGATGAAGACACTAGATCGAAGTGTCGGAACATTGGGTCATGAACAGTAACTTTTCAAGCTACGTTCAAAAAACGTTTAATTAAGCCAGAGTAGCGTTAAACTATGTCTGGTTTTTTGCAGTATGTATGTGTATATATAATAGGCACACGTAATCGCCTTCACCTCTATCGCTTTCATTGTCATTTTCATTGCCATATTCCATCATTGACGTTATACCAGCACCAATGCTGATATACCACTGCTATTTTTCCATAGTTATTACCATATTCCTATTTATAGTACTGTTAATTTTCTATTCGAATTTAAATATCTCCTGTCACACGAGGTCATCTTGCCCTTGAAATCAATAAATTCACAAATCTACCACAAGTTCATCATTTTTATTAATGTCAAGTGTTACCCTCTTGAAATAAAGTCTCTAACTAACTAACTAACTAACTAACTAACTAACTAACTAACTAACTAACTAACTAACTAACTAACTAACTAACTAACTAACTGACTGACTGACTGACTGACTGACTGACTGACTGACTGACTGACTGACTGACTGACTGACTGACTGACTGACTGACTGACTGACTGACTGACTGACTGACTGACTGACTGACTGACTGACTGACTGACTGACTGACTGACTGACTGACTGACTGACTGACTGACTGACTGACTGACTGACTGACTGACTGACTGACTGACTGACTGACTGACTGACTGACTGACTGACTGACTGACTGACTGACTGACTGACTGACTGACTGACTGACTGACTGACTGACTGACTGACTGACTGACTGACTGACTGACTGACTGACTGACTGACTGACTGACTGACTGACTGACTGACTGACTGACTGACTGACTGACTGACTGACTGACTGACTGACTGACTGACTGACTGACTGACTGACTGACTGACTGACTGACTGACTGACTGACTGACTGACTGACTGACTGACTGACTGACTGACTGACTGACTGACTGACTGACTGACTGACTGACTGACTGACTGACTGACTGACTGACTGACTGACTGACTGACTGACTGACTGACTGACTGACTGACTGACTGACTGACTGACTGACTGACTGACTGACTGACTGACTGACTGACTGACTGACTGACTGACTGACTGACTGACTGACTGACTGACTGACTAACCATTTTATTCACTACTGAGATAAAATTTTATTCCTCATACTTTGATATTTGTTCTTTTATGCGTTATTTAGGAGCGGATTTGTTTTCTCGGAATTGAATGTCAATCGACTTCCAAATAACCCAATCGATGAAAAAAACGATACATTAATATCTTTATATGCTGTATATCCTAATGGACTAAATGGTACAGTGCCAAAACTAGCCTTATTAAATGCAATAAAAGAAGAGCTGGATCAAATTAAAGAAGACACCGGATTGCAGTCAACGACTGTAGAGACTGCTGTCGAGACACCAGAAGAGGACGATGGCGTAGACTGGCCTTTGGCACTTGGTGTTTCAATTGCTGTAGCACTGGTCCTATTGATGGGTATAATTTTGGCATTTGTGTAAGTACTTTAATCTAATTTATTAATTTATTGAATCAGTATCCTACCAAATCCTGCTTTCTGATTGGCTAACGAGCGATCCGTATGAGCCCGTCATCACCAGAAATTTGGGTCATTTGTGCCACCGCTCTCGGTCGCCTAATATTCACTAATAATATAATTATGTATTCTACTGCGTTCGATTCTATTGTATTCTAGTGTATTCTCATTATTCAGGTCAGTGATATCTTTAGAATTTCCCTAAATCGTGCGTGTATCTATATGTAAACAACCTGTAAACGACAATAAGAACTATGAAATCAAGCAACTTCAAAGTTAACGCTTTTGGAAGTGCTATACGTTAGGGAAAAATCAGGATCTATATGTACTCAGGAAGTAGACTGACTCACACCGAATGCATCGCGAGCTGCGCACTTCGCATCGCTCGTAACGTTGTTGGTTAATTTGGCCAAATTCTAGCATAGTGTTAGCCATTATAGTAATCGTTGTAAACAGTGAATAGTGGCGCTTTTAGTGCAAAAATAAGACGAGCTACGGACCGAAGTACTTTGTCGTTGAGGTAACCAAATGTTTTTTAGTTATAAATGTTGCTTAGTCCAAGCTGAAGTCAGATGGAGCGGCACAATGAAGGAATATATCACCGTTTAAGCAAAATTTGAATTATTATGTGCTCTCCTTATTATTTACTGTTGAGAATCGCCATTATTGTGATCGTTAATGCGCACGCGCGCCACCATGTTGTCCCAAATTTCTGGGCATTGTACGGACCGCTCTAGATAAATTTTCTAAATGTGTGTTATAGACAGTAAAATATTTTAAAAACGTTTGAATATGAACTTAAATGAAACCGAACATATCAAAAGTGACTTTTTCATCCGTGAAAGAGACCTAAAATCTAATTTCCTTTTACGAAAGAAACAGCGCAGATTTCCCTTTTTTGTTCACTCTAAACACTGATGAAGACCAAAACAACCAAGTGGGATCGGTGCGTATAGAGAAATATTTCCCTCGGTCTTAAATAGACTCGGGAAATATTTCTCTATACGGATCTCCCAGCCGGTAAATAACATATATATATATATATATATATATATATATATATATATATATATATATATATTTGTCGAATGCCTGTTACGTAAATTAGAAGCACGTGCATTTTCTTGCAAGAGCATTCCATGTATAGTAAAAAAATAAATAAAATGCAACAAACGTAATCTTTATCAAAACAATTTGTGTGAAACTTTATTATTTACATAATCTTGAAAGGTATTAGTTCCGACCAAGAAATCAGAAGACAAAAGCAATATCCCTGCATGTCCAGAGAAAAATTTTGCAGGGTTTTCATACAAGACTAACATTATATTCAAATTTATGTATTAGCTAATGTTATGCAAATATTTTCTTTGTAGGTTATGGAATAGGCACAAAACCCCTGAACCAGTAGAAGTAGAAGATGCTGGCCGTCGTCAGCGTCGCTGGTCGATGAGTGGTTTAGATACAGATTTCAGTGCTGAGACATACCAAGGATTTGATGCAGATGGTTTACCGGTTGATATTGAACGCACAGTCGATTTTGACGAATGAACACAAATACATAGCTGTATCGATCTATAGCATCGTTCCTAAATTTCAACGTTTCTCAGTTTTTAAATTTCAACAGACAAACATTAATATACAGTTAATTTTGAATAAAATGATGTCAGATTACAAAAATTGAAAAATCGTGCATTTGTGACACATCTCAGCTGTTGTTTGATATGCATATTATCTTTTGACGTCACATGTGTGTAATGATTTATTGGAGACAAGGTTATATATTGTTGTTATTATCCAACCAAATTAATGCGAAGGACGTGTGTTGGTGCATTTCTCCTAAAACACTATACATGTGAATTTTCAATTGATTATATTTGATAATAATTAGCAAATATATCACCTTCTTCGAGTAGTCATTATGCACATGTGACCTCAAGGTGTTTAATTTGCATATTAAACTGTTTTCAACTGTTAACGTGTTAGCATCAGTAAATCCATTCAACCTTTTTGAGACGTGCTTACTTTTTTGTTACTGTTGTGATAAAATGAAAAAATAATAATTTGATGTTAGAAGATGTCCATAAATAGTCTACACTTTTTTTCAGTTTAATTCGTGAAATTTCAGAGCCAGAACTAGATTGAGTTGAATTGAATTGTTTGAATTTGTTTTACCACTATACAGTTAAAATACACATGTGTTAAAAGTAAATATTACATAAAACACAGATAAAAATACAGAAAAAAAGCCCCCAGAACTCTAATAGTTGTAAGTTGTTGGGGTACAAACTTTCAAGTTCAGCTAGCTCGGCCACATTATGTCCACCTTCCCAGTCTAGATATGATTAAACTATAGTGCAATACAACTGTATACTGCAGTTTGGGCTGCTTTGCTGTAGTTGTATCGGCAGCCGCAATTTTAACAACAAAGTATTCCTCAAACGGTTTTCTTTGTTGGTTTTTCAGTCAATGTTGTTTTCCAAAACAAAAATTTGATAGGAGCATTTTGCGATTTTCTTACACTACCGTTGAATACTTACACTATCATGACCTATGTTTACTGAAAATGTTGCGTCGAACTGTACAAGTTGTCGATCAACACTGTTTGGTTGACTTCAACGAGGTACATGCAGTAACTAGTTGAGAAAATCTATATAACTCTGATTTAACGTTACATGTACTTGTAATGTTCTTGACAGAGCGGCTATAATCTTATAAAGTAACCTCAGACTTGTGTATTTATTATAGATCAATCAGTACTGTTTTATCTTGTACCATCTAGCAATACAGTTATCTGAAATAAATATCTTGCATATCTTACGTTATTGCAATGCAGGATTCTATATGCACTACTAGTACTAAGAATTAATGATATATATACTGGATTCTATATACACTACTAAGAATATACTTTATATAATATACAGAACGATGTATGCAAAAACAAATAAACAAAATCACTGACAAAATGTATACGTGGTGTTTTAACTTTGGTATAAAAAGTCATCAAATCAATATGGTACACTTTCCTAAACAAATATCTTTGCGTCTCTAAGAAAGAGTCGAGATTCGTTAGATAGTATTAAGTACAGCTTTAAAAAATAATAGCCAAAGTTAGCGCATTGAAGCCTTTGAAAAATCGATCTAACTCGGAATATCCTGCACTATTCACCTGCTAGAAAAACAAAATGGCGGACAGTTTTGCTTTGTATACCGAAGCAGGAGATTTTGTTGATAAACAAGGCTGATGTTGTAGAATAACGAGACAAGTCAACAAAATTAAGTGGAAGAGTGTCCACAGGTATGTTTCTTTACAATTTTCTAGCCATTAATATATTCAAAAGTTGTAAAAACTGTTTTGTCGACAAATATCGAGTGCGCCAAGTGCCGTTAGTGCACAAGTTGCTAGCGGCCGTGTCTTGTATAAAATATATACCGAAAAATATAAGAATGTTAAACTTGTTATTTCATTTATATGAGGTATATGCTAAAACAATTATTCACCTCAGTGTCGGTGAATATATGTAGTGCATGTGGGTATTCACCTCGCCGAAGCGGTTCGGTGAATATCCAGCACTATTCTCCTCCACTTCGGTGAATAATTGTTAAATATCCAAAATAGACAAAGAATACTGGCTTCATTTTTTTACGAGAATATCCTTCTCGTCAATAGGACACACCAGCCTAGTATACGTGTAACATATAAGTGAAAAACCTTCCTGTGTGGTGCACCCTTGTCTGAAAATTACTGTTTGTCTCTCAGTACTGGAAGCGATTATAGTATTTTTGAAAAAGGAGGAAAATTGAGTTATAAACAAATTGTGGATCAATGGTGGTGGAAGATGTTTAAGGTCAATTTCCATTGCATTAGCTTCGCTGGCGCTGGCGGAGCGTTCATTGTTGATCAGTTCGCTTTGGAAGTTGAAAACTTTTATATTAAATAAAGACTTCAAACAAAATAAATTAAGTTTCAGCATATATTTGAATGTATGTACAAAGTCAGTTCCAAAATAGGATGTGGTGTTTACTTTTTTTTTGAAATTACTTACTGACAAAGACTGGCTTGCTAACATCGTCTGCGAATAAACAGAATGACCACTGTTAAAATGAAAGCAGTTGTTTTTTGTTTCAACTTTACTGTTTTTTATCGACCTCTGAAATTACACTGTTAATTTTAAGGAGTTGATACTACTCCAAAAAAGGAGTAAAAGAAAAGGTACCAGTTGACTCTGTTTTGGGAGTATATTTTACTCCATCATTTTAACTCCATTTTTAGAGTACTTTATACCTCACTAATGGAGTAATATTTACCTTTGCAGGAGTACAAAATACTCTAGTTTAAAACTTCACTCTCATTTTGGAGTAAAAAATTACCCAAAAGTGGAGTAAATTTTATTCCTATGGGGGTTAAAAATACTCTAATTTAGAATTTTACTCTCATTTTGGAGTAAAAAATATATCAAAACTGGAGTAAATTTTATTCCTTATGGGGGTGAAAATTACTCTAATTTATAATTTTACTCTCATTTTGGAGTCAAAAATATACCAAAGGTGGAGTAAATTTTATTCCTTATGAGTGTGAAAATTAATCTAATTTTGCTCTCATTTTGGAGGCAAAAATAGTAAAACTGCAACAAATAAAGGAAGCAAATTTTAATAAACATAACACTTTGGTCATAGGTACAAGGTCAAGGATTATAATATCTATAATTATTTATGCTGGTTAACGGTATACAAAAACTTACATCCATTACGGTATTACTAATACTGCATGTCAATTACATAGATAATCACCCAGGAATACATTCTTAAGGTTGCTAGCATACTCAATATTAAATATATAAAAACAAGCAATTAACAATGCAGTCAATACTAATGCTTGTGACACAGGCATTCCAGAGTTCAGCTTCAGCACCACCTTTCCTTCCGCAGCCAGACATAATGGCACAATGTCACCAACATGCCCCCCTCCAATTAGTTTTGGGGCAAGCGTATCTTCGATGATGGCATTGATTGAATCATCATCCTAAGGGAAAAAAATATCTAAATTTCACAATGCTACAATGTATCTACCCTTCGTCATAGACGCTGGTGGGTGGGCGAAATGTGGGAGGGGGGCTAATTTCAAAAGATGGGCCTGTAGTTATCAAAATTAACAACAAATATGTAGTCTATAATGTATCCCACAGTGCTTTTTTAAGAATTCATCAGTGGATGGGGGGCATCAATGGAAATTCTCCCCTGGAAATTTTTGTATCTTCGAGCCTTGTGATCTTGACTTTCTGCATTTTCAGATGGCATACTGTATTGAATATCATGCAACCAAACACTTACCAAACAAATTTTCAGTAGCTCGCCAATTCCTTTACTACTCATTAACTTTGGCAAAAGGATGATTGCTGTGGCATCTTCAATCAGAACAATACTTTTGATTGGTTGGAACAGTGCTGTTTAACAATATTCTTTTGCAACTAGGTGTATCAACCAATATGGCTCTGTAATGTAATGTTACTGTGAATGCAGCTAGAAAATCAACCAGTTGAAGAATAAGCCCTTTACTATTATTGCACAAGGCCCTTCCTTTGATGAGCAACATTGTTTGGGATTAGACAGAGAAATGCAGTTGGGGCATTCCAGCTTGTCCTGTGTCATGTAGACTGGGTCTTATAATTCCGGACTCAACACATTAAGGTGCAATGCGCCCTGATGCACCATACAGTACTTTGTTATTTTACTCTAATGCCAGATAATTTTACTCATCAAGGGGAGACTCTTGCACCTTAATGGGTTGGACAAAACTATCTGCCAAGGTCTCTTGTTAACCCATTGTGCACCCTACTTTGTTATTTTACTCTGTCTAACGCAAGACAATTTTGCTCATCAAGGCTAGACTCTCGCACATTAATGGGTTAAAGCACTAGTATATAATAAAGATATTGAGTGCATTAAAGATGATGTATATAAATTACCACAGTTACATGTCATGTACAAAGGGTCACACTACAGTTTATAGTTTAAAAGTAAAAACTGCTGCACCCATGCACCCATATGTAATTACAGTATATGCTTTGTTGGGCACTAAGGTACATGTATTTTAATGTAAACCCGGTAAATAAAGTTATATTTAAGATTATTAGATTTTACCAATATGAGGCATAAATGTTCGTGAAATTATGTCCACTCGTTTCTAAGTTTTTTGCTTCTCTGCATTAATGCATTACAGAATATCTCCATATTCGCCCTTTGGCAGCTTTATGTATTAACACGCAAAGTAAATTCTTGTTCGCACGACTTGTATAGCCTCCAAATACAAGCAAATCACTATGCACATTCAGTAAACAATTTGGTTGAATAGCCGCCATTTTGAATTCTACATGTAAAAGCTATTACGGGGGGAGTTAAATTTACTCTTTGGGGAGTCAAAATGACTCCTGGAGTAAAAATTAGGGAGTAAAAATTACTCCGTAATATTTACTATTTTGGTGGTTATTTTTACTCCTTTGGGGGAGTCATAATTACTCTTGGAATCAAAATTAGGGAGTAAAAATTCCTCCGTTATATTTACTCTTTTGGTGGCGTTAAATTTACTCCTTTGGGGGGAGTCAAATGACTCCTGGAGTAAAAAGTAGGGAGTAAAAAGTACTCCGTTATATAGGGAGTAAAAATTACTCTGTTATATTTACTTCTTTGGTGGAGTTAAATTTACTCCTTTGGGGAAGTCAAATGGCTCCTGGAGTAAAAATTAGGGAGTAAAAATTACTCCGTTATATTTACTCTTTTGGTGGAGTTATTTTTACTCCTTCGGTGGAGTTAAATTGACTCTCAGTGGAGTAAATTTTGGAATGTATACCAAAGTGGAGTAGTTTTAACTCCATCTTGGGGGTAGATTTTACTCCAATTTTTTTACTCTCCCAGGAGGAGTTATTTTAACTCCTATGGTGGAGTTAAAATGACTCCTTGAAATTAACAGTGTATACTAAAACAACTAGTCACCTCAGTATATTGGTAACTATATCCGTGTATTTACCTTCGCGGCTCAGTAAATATTCACCGATAGTCACCTCGACTCCCGTGTCCAATTGTTGGATAATCTGACTTCTCTCCCTCGTTAGAAATATTAGGAGAGCTAGCTATAGTCCATGCAGCTAGGCCTTCCGAATTGCAGTTTCAACAAATTCAGTTGAGTAGCTGTGCGTTGCGCAGTGGCGTATAGGTGTTCGCCCACAAAAAAACAATACATTTCTGTTGCCTAAGCATGCTGACCATTTCAATTCTCTCTTTTTTTTTCTTTTTATCATCGACACTCCCCAAACGAGATTATATCAAAAGTGTATAGAAAAATAGTAATCCCCGAGCCCTGGCGTAGGACCGAATGAGAGCCCGGTGAGAGTGCTATAATCTGGGCATGCGTGGATTTCATTTTCCACGCGTACAGAAAAAGCGAAGGAAGATATTTGAAGATATTTGAGTGATTTGAATATTTGTATAGTGTTGGGTAGGGTGTTCACTTTCGATGTTACGATATTTGGGCACTAGTAACAATGAAGCAGTAGAATTGATTGGTCGACGTCTAATTTAAATTATTTTAGTGATGATAGCAAAATAAACCGTCGTTTAATATTGCGAAATAATTTATTGTTGACGAGGATAAAGAAACCAAGTTTCTTCTTGGATCAGTTAAAGATCAGAAAAGAAATTCTGGCTCTTGACGTTAAAGTTACAGGATACCCTAGAAGGTCAAAAATCTCAGAAAACGATAATTCACATATTCGTAAAGCTTACTGATAGGTCTATCACCTGGCGTAAATTTTATTCAAAAATATTGAATATTGAATGAGTTATCTAGTAAAACGTTTCCGAACTGTCTGTCTGTGGCGGGAAAGTCTGTTATTATTAACAGCGGATGAATAACAGCTCATTTGTATCAGATTATGCAGAATGTATTTGTATCAAATTTGATCTTCGAAAGCCGAATACAGTCTCTCCGCTATACATTTTTTTTCTTTCCATTGAAAATGTCGAATGATAAGTCAAAGATTGGTAAAAGGAACAAAAAGCGCTTTCTGTAAGGCTCGTCGGACAAAACCAGTCACCGGCAAATCTTTATCCGAGAGTGACAACGGCGCCTCATACTTTTATAACCAGGAAAAGCAGTGGCCAAAGCTTTCTCCAGACAGCTCTGAAGTTAGAGAATTATCCTCTGCCTCTGGCGGAGCAGAAATCTTGCCGGCATTCCTCTTCTACTTCTTCGCCGATCGTGCAGTAATTTTGCTTGGCGCAGTTTTAGACTTTCGCTTTGCGGGCATCTTCGACCACATTCAATATAATACTAATAACAACTGAGATTCGATCTTTTCTTTCGCACCTGGCCAGCCGCCAGTCGCAATGTTATTGGTTAACAGTAACAGTAACAGGATTATCTTTACAATCAGAGTGGGCGAAGAAACATCAAGAATTGCGAGAAACCCCGCGAAATATTCAAAGCCTATATTTTCAGCCGGAGGAATTTTGAGTCACATCCACACATTCAAAAAACGAAGTTAAGCGCGGGTTTTAACCGATTCCTCCCAAATTTGTACACATCATTGGTGCATATAAGGGCTACAAAATGGTGTGCGCGCGTTGTATTTAACTTAAAATTAATCGAGTTACGGGTCTTCATTTTCCATTGTTTGCGAAACTATCCAGGTCGGGAAAGAATATGTCCTAGCTGACAAACCACTAAAACAATAAGAAAACGCGCATATCCTTTTTTAGAACTATCTTTCAGAAGTGTAACTATGATAGTTTGACAGCTTTTAGTAAAACTGGCGATGAACTACGACCGCGGGGCGAAAACTCTTTGATTTTAAACCTGTGAGTATATCTCACAACTTAGCATTTTATTTATTTTACTGTACTATATTTACTTTGTTTTGGTTTTTCTTTTTATTTAAACATATATGTTTTGATTTCGACATTTTCGCCAAGAGCTAAGCTCATCGAGGGCGTACATGCATACATAAATTGCATGAGTACATTGTGTCGATTAAATATTGACTGAAAAAAGAGAGATTATAATGTTCCAGACGTTATTAAAAGTCATATTCCACAGATAACTCGACTGGTTAAAGGTTCTTGTTTTTGTGAGCCTCACAAACAAGACATTCGCAGACATTTACATGAAGTACTGTACTCAGTGTAAACCGTTCGGAGCATTTGTTCGGATTAACGGATTTCTGTTTCTTCTAAAAATGTTTCGTTTCGAGTACAGGGCCGTAGGCAGGATTTTGTAGTCAGGGGAGCAGTAAGAGTTCCCAATTTCTAGGGGGGTCCGGGGGGTCGTCCTCCGGGAAATTTTTGAGATTTGAGTCTCTGAAATGGCATTTCCCGTGATCTGACATCATATTTGAGCAAAATTTTGAACATTTTAAAACATATTTTTAAGACACGTTCTCATTTTTACAAAAGATTTTGTCTAAAACTACAGTATTACATATTTACAAAGACAACGACAGTCATTTGCAGTCATTTTCAGAAGTTCGTCACGAAGTGCGCAAGTTCGTATAGGGAAGCGTGAACGCAACGCGAAAACTCGTTGTCAGAGTTACTGTACAGTATGATATTAAACGACTAGTTGGCTCTTTATTCTGTGACTCTGGGAACAAATGTGATATTCTTGCGCAATTATTAACTAAATAACTGTCTGAATACCAATAAAAAATAATAATTAACAATTAGACAACGAGCCCGAGTTTTCTATGAGCGAATAGTCAACGAGGTGAAGCCGAGTTGACTATCGCTCATAGAAAACGAGGGCGAGTTGTCTAATTGTTTTAGTATAAATTTAGCAGCAAAAGTTAAATAAATTCTCGAACATAACATATTCTTTGAGGCTCGTTTAATGCATTTTTTAACTGCCAACAACAAACGTTCAAAGGTCATTTCGGACATCTCCTTGGCCGGTACAGTAACCGATGGAAAAGTAAAGTTTTCTTGCATAATTTAGCATGGACTTTCATGTACAATATTGAAACAATATATATCCACTCCTTTGATTTGTAAAAGTGACAAAAAGTTGAAAGAAACATTCAATTTAGCATATAGTTTACATCACGAAATCTTGTCAACAGCAAGCGTAATTTTGAGTTATTATTTCGTTTTAAACGAACACAGATAAACAATTTAACGCTCTTACCATTAATAATTTCCATTCTAACCATTTTGTAACCGATTTTTTTCTTCTGTAGAACGTATTGCTTCGCCTAAATGTTCAATTTCTTCTTTCATTTGCATACTCCGTTATAATTTCGGCGCCATTGTTGCTTAACAGAACAACCGCTGGCTCTAACGATCATTGTTCGTGCTATACTACGCATTTTGTGATTGGTAATTTTTTTTAAAAGAATGACTTTTATTGGTTTGTCCCAGAGGTTTATATCACCAATTATAAACTCCTGCAATAGCCAATGAAATTCGAGGATTTGCATTATAAACTTGTAAATTTATACTAATCAACATTATAAAAATCATATTTTGGATTTTCTCGGGGGGGGGGGGGGAGTTGCCCCTGCTGCCCCCCGCTATCTACGGCCCTGTTCGAGTAGAAGTAATGAAGAAGCAAGAAAAGCTTATAATCTTGAATGAGGTATCAGTATTTTTTTTCGTAACATAGATGTATGCATTAGTTTCGTACATACGCAGAACGGAGTGTAATGCACATTTAATTACTTACTAGAAGTACATGAACGCAACAACCCCTCGCCCGCTTTTACATAATTTTCTTCAAATAAGCATCCAATTAGTTTAACTTAATATATTATAACACCCCCTGTCTCATGCAGTTCTTACAATAGCACCTGTCATTGAACAGAAGTAAATATAGTACAGTAAAATCGGACTGTCAAGATGTAGCAAAAAAACCAACAAATCTATATTCTACTGAATTGAAAATTTAAAAACGATAAAAAAAAATGTTTCACGTTAGTGGTCCGATTCACTGCATGGCATTTTCAGCGGCACGGCAAAAACAAACGATAATAACAAAGACAAAAGTGACTAATTGTTTCAACTACATGAATTGCAAAAGGGAAAATTTATTAGTTTACGCTCTGTATGAATGTAAAATAATATTCTGCTTACATGGACGTTGCCAAAGTGATCTTAATTTAGATTTCGCAAGCTTTTAAATGGCTTCGTTGTCTGTTTCACAATGACGGAGAAACCAACGTATTAAAAGTAATAGCTCGTAAACTATAAATATAATAGAACTAACAACAAGTCAGTACAATCAGATTGTCATGAAAAAGTAACAGGTTTTAGTCAAAAATATGAAAAGACAGCGGAGCTACAAAATTGACAAAGATCATATCAATAATTTAAAGAGTATGTCAAAAACACTAGAAAACACGTCGAAAAACACCACAGAAAATAAATTAGCGAATCTATTTAAGAGAAAACAAAAATAAGGCAATATAAATAGACTGTTTTGATCAATCAAACGGCAAATTTTCATTCAAAAATAGATAACCGACACGTCCTAAAATTTGACTATATATGACTATATATATATATATATATATATATATATATATATATATAGTCAAATCACTCAAAATCACCTACTTGCTTTTTCAACACGCGTGTAAACTGGACTCCACGCGTGTCGAGATTAGCACCCTCACCCGGGTTAATATTTTTGGTACATTTTCGGCATCACATAAACTAATTAAATATAATAAGTTTACTTCGGTTCGATAACAGAAGCTATTGAAAGAACCGCATGTGACAGGAGAGTTTAAATATTTTAACAAAAACTAATCGGATGCTTATTTTAAAACAGGGGATGTTACAAAAATTTATGTAAAAGCGGGCAAGGGGTTGTTTAGGCTCGATTTCCAGCCTTATCTCGACTCGCGGGACTTTACCCGCCCTCTACGAACGGCTGGACGCGTGAGCGGCTTGTTATGTCTGTGACGTAATGCATAATTTACCCACGGCAAAGATATTTTTGTCATTCATCCAACCAACACTATAAACAGAGTCAGTGAACGATAAATCGCAGATGTTTGAAATGGCAGAAATGCAGCAAAGACACGACTTATAATTCAGTGAGCTTCGTGAACTGAAGCAAGGTGCAATCTTTTCTTATGGACATCTTTAATCAACAATTTATAGGCCCGCCATTTCACGAAGACACAAACGGTCTGAAACGGTATTAATGTAAATAAACAGTCTGACATTCACTTGGTTCAGTTAGCTTTTTAGCATCTTCGTCGTTCTATAAATCGTCGCCGAACTCTGCCGTGATTCAAACTGACTTGAGAAACCGTATCTGATCATCTTCCATGAAAGAAATCAAAGGCGAAATCGCAGTTGTGATTGATTTCGAGTTAATATCAACAAACTATTGACACTGACTGAAATATCAGTGATTTTCCTGACCTAGTAGGTTAAATGACAAACACATCTAATGGTCACGTTGCAAATCTTCTAAAAAATAATCTTCAAAAGTTTCGAAAATTCGGTCGTACGCCTGGGCTGTCACGATGATTTATACAAATGTTCAATAATATATGCCTGCTGAAAATGTGCAGGCGCGTTTGTGATTGGTGGAAATTGACAATGACAAGCTCACGAGCCCAGCCGTGATTTCGGGGGCGGGTCGCAGCCCGAAATAAGGCTGGAAACCGAGCCTAGGGGTTGTTGCGTTTATGTATTTCTATAATTTTAAGGTGATAACGTGACGAAATCAAAACGATTTTATGTCCAGCGACTATAACCTTTCGCTGTTCGAATTGCATAATTGGAAGAAACACATTTCCAATTGTGACATCAGGTCTAACAAATGGTATGAAATCGAAGTTTGGGGCGATGACATTTATTAGAGTAAACGTTGCGAAAATCCTCGGCAGTTTACCACATAATTTTCACTTTTTTCCTATCTAAACACCACCTACGCAGCACTATACTTGTCTTCTTTGCAAACATGGAAATTGTTTACAACATTTAGTTCTCAGTATTTGATGCACACATACTAACGCCCTGTTTAGTGTTTACATGAAGCAGATTGAGTGTTCAAGTTAAATCTCGCATGTTGTTTCTGATCTCCTTGTTGTGTTTACATGGAGAAGATTGAAAGTTTTCGATCTGATCGAAACGGATGGCTGAAGTCTATCCACGCAGTGGAGTAGAGTGGAGTGGAGTGGATTGACTTGAAATTCAAGCAAGGATCGACTTGAATGTCTCCAATCTGATTCATGTAAACACGGTTTGACTTGAACTGAAATGACTTGATACGCACGAGTGCATGAAGTTGGTGCGTGTCGTGCTAAATGGTAGACATTAAGCCGGTTTTCCACTAGGCGACTTTTTTCGCGCGAAGCGACTTTTTCTTTTGTCTCATGAGCTCTGAGCTGGAACTAATCAGAAATCTATTGAATTCGAACAAAAGAAAGTCGCTTCGCGCGAAAAACATCGCCTAGTGGAAAACCGGCTTTAGAGAGCTTAAGCAACAGACGTTTTACAGCCATGGACGCATTCTCGTACCCAGACCCACGCGCTGAGACCTAGTTGCATCATCTAGCTTGTTTTGAATGGATTGGGACTCTGCGACAAACACCTGGTTCTTCCTAAATCCAGTCATCAATGTATGGCAACCATAGTTTTCTAGTGTTTTGCACTGAAAAATAAAGGCAGATATATTAATTAATTAAAATATTTCAATTACAATATGTAACAATTCCCAAGAAGATACAACAAATTCAATTTTAAAAACCTCTTTAGGTTACATTTTCTTGCTAATTAAAGAGTGTGGAAGAGAAATGATACTCAAGCACCTCCCTTACTGCAGTATCAGAGTCTCCGCAATATACGGTGCATGATATATTGTATATACTTGCCGTTTGGTCACGTAGTTTGGAGAATATGGTGCTGATTCTATTTACAACCTGTTTCTCTGTCATCTGACTTTCAGGCTGGAACTGGTTTGCAGCCACCTCATTTTTTTTTCATCCTCTACACGCGTAAAAACGCACAGCTTGTTTTTGCTTGTTAACAGGCTTGAACATGATTGATGTCGACAGGCTTGAACATGGTTGAGCTGGCCAGCTTGAACATAGTTGTTGACAGGCTTGTTCATGCATGTTGGAACAATCTGTTCATGGCTTGTCAAAGAAACAGACCTGAACAAGGTTGTTGAAACAGCAAGTTTCATGCATGATAACAGCGTTGTTTTAGCGTGATGAAGTAACACGCTAGAACATGGTTGTTCCGACATGGTTGTTCGGGCATGATATCAATGCTGTTTTTGTCTGTTTAAATCGAGAAATTTTCGCGTTTTTCCGCGTTTTCCCCGTGTATTCCACGCGTGGATAAACAAAATGCCGGTACAAAAATTCCCCGGGTGTACCCCGTTTGCTGCCGAAAAAACTGAGAAAAAACTTGGACAGAAGTAACTACGACTAAAAAAACTACGCGACAGAAACATCAGGTAACTGTTTTTATTATTTTCCACACCTATCAACTAAGATTTACAAAAATAAAGAGCATTTCACTACTATAAGTCTTCTTATTTTTCGACGAATGCGCACAGCGTACAATTATCCAACAATTTTTGTACACTTCGTTTTTCTAATTTAGCCACATAATACTGCAAAAAGAAAAGAAAAATGGTCATGCATATAATCTTTACTTACAAATCCAGGCTTGAGAAGATGCAAAGTATAAATTATGTAGCCAAGACTAGGAAAGAAGAAAAATATCTTATTAGTTTTCGAATACTTTTTGTCAATATTTACCACACTATATAATGTATAAATATTAAATACAACATTGCTGAGTTAATCTTGCAATCCACATTTGGCAGCCCATATTTCTTAAATTCCTTCTGCATGGCCACACTATATAAATTAGAGAAGACAAATATATATTTTGAGAATTAAACTAGATACAATACAACCTATCAACACAGTCTAAGTACCCTTAAGCCATTTGGCATTTACTGTCTAATACTGTAATGTATAATTCTTTGTCTAGCTGGATACACCATAAAATAAAGAAAAAAAGAAAGAAAGGCATATTACTATTAGTTTCTAAATCTCAAAAATGCTAGCAAATGTACACCTGTATTTTCTCCTTGCCTGGAGAAAGAGAAATAAAAAAGACATGAATTTCTAAATCTTAACAATGCTAACCTAATACACACCTGTTAGGTTTTATTGTAGTTATAATCTCTCCTTACAGTACCAGGCCAAGCTACACAAAGAGGAAAAGAAGGACCTTAATTTCTAAACCTTAAAAATGTTGAGCTATAAATACACACCTGTTAGATGTCATAATAAATTCATAATTATTTCCCATTGCCAGGCCTGATGCAGTGATGCTACATAATGAAAAAAACCCAAACAATATCATAAAAATAAAACAATATAATAAAAATGACTTTTCAGCTGTCTTATTTATTCAATCCAGGCCCTGGTTTCTTGCCCACAACTCACATAGTAGATCTTTACTCTTCTTTATTGTTCACAGGGGTGTAGCCAAGGGGGGGTGAGGGAGGGCGGTCGCCCCCCCAATGGTCTCCAAGAACGTTCTCGTGAAAAGTTTAAATCCGTGGAGAAACTTGTAGGGGGGGGGGGGGGGGTACAGTTGTTTTAAGTCCAAGTGAGTAGATAGTTGATGTGTTATATATATTGCAGGCATGCATATGCTATAAATTACAATAGTAAGGGTCTATACAAAATGCTTCCAACCTGTTTTTACATTTACAACTTGTTTATAGATAAATCTAAAGATATTCTGACGTACATGTATCATTCTATGTTCTGGTCAGCAATAAATTATGTAATTTATTGCTTTCAGATTACTCTTAAATACTTGCCTCAAAATGCAGGAAATAGTGTTTCCGAGACCCTAGAAATCCAAAATTTTCCGGGGGGGCATGCCCCCGGACCCCCCTAGGAGACCGAGGTTCTCGCCCCCCAAACCCAAGACCCTGGCTACGCCCCTGATTGTTCATGTTGCCACATCACCACTGCATTTGTATACTATGAAAAAAACAAAAAAAACAGGTAAAACATTTTGTAAACTTTTCCTCTTCTGATTAACTGAAAGTTTACCTTCAGTTTCCTCTAATAAAACCACTGTACTAGAGTTTGATCTTGAATATATTTACAAAAAATTTAGAAGTCACAGTCATTTTAAACATGCATGTGGCATACATTGTCCTGTTATTAAATGATATAAAATAACAAGAAATGTGAAGTAGAATAATGGTTATACCTAGCTGTCGAGTGTGCAATGCTCTGGCTAGGTATTGCATGTAGTTATGGCTAGTATACAGTTAGATAAATAATAATATAAATAATCATATACAATGTAAGAAAAACAACTTAAAATAAATTATTTTAATATTAGAGTTTTACAAATATTGTTTAGTACCATAATTGTAAAAATATAATGAAATGTTAGTCTTGATACTTGCAGAATGGATCATTCCAGAAAACATCCACACCTTCCCCATGGAGGAAATGTGAAGTTGACCCCCTCCCCCATTCAGACGTCCTAGTACATTTTACTATTATCAGAAGTAGATTTACCCCCCTCCCCTCCCTGGATGGCACAAATTTCCTCTGTGGGGGAGGTATGGATCTTTTCTGGAATGACCCAATAAATATTTTTATAGTGTTATTATGCACCTGTCAATGTTAGCCCTGAGGGATGGGGGTTGGGCAAAGGGTGGGGATTTGACAATTTATCATTAAAAATTGTCGTATTCCACTCCCTATCCCTCATGTTTCTCCTCTGCTACAACCAAAAATCCCCACCTCTGAAGAGACATTCACTGTCAGTCTCGACTCTGGGGATAGACATATTGATCAATTCCCTACCCCTTGCCTAACCCCTCCCCCCCTTTGGAACTAACATTGATAGGTGCATTACATTTTCTGGATTGTGGCTTAATACGCATTTAAAAATAAAAAAATACATGTATAATAAAATATCGGCAAATGTTTCTTTGACATTTAATACTACCCCCTCCCCCATCTCATGCACCCCTCAAGTGTATGTATCAATTTGTGGTTATATAATTATAAATAGTTTTAGTTACAAATATCGAAGCCCAGACAATTAGAGAAATGGTAAAAATGAAAATATTTATTGAACTGCAACATCTTCACAGAGTGATTAAATTATTACAATTACAAAGATTTCATGTACATAAGGTTTTCTTCAATGTTATGGGCTTTTTCAAAGTAATTGTCTGCGCTTTAATATTTCTAACTAAATTACGTTTTCTGCCTGCAATACTATTACTATATGTCCGACAAATCCGACAATATTAGAAAACAACAGAATTATTTACGTCCAGAAATTTCATTTCTAACTTAATCTTATTGTACTGTCATTCATTTGACTAGTTTACCAGATTTTAAAACTTACCTTAGGGAAAAGGGAAAATACTTTGTTGCTGCTGACGCCATAGCTTTTGTACAATTTTGCCTTGTATCAACACCAGTGTTTTGTCGCATTTTGGAAAAGAAACGAGCTTCACAAGCTTTCAAACTTGTACCGTACATACTGCTGGAACAAACTTTCTGTTATATCTCCAAAGTCCTGGCCCAACGAGGATATATAAGTTAGTGAGTGATGATTTTTTCGTTTCCATTTCATCAAGACACTGCAGTGAGTCTCTGGGCATGCTGTACAAAACTCACACACTTGTTGCACGTAATTTCCGCCACAAAAACATTCGCAGAAAACTGTCAAAGTTTGAAATAAACATCCAACGTTTTTCACGTTATGAAGACATGGGTTTTTCGATAATTCAGCAATATAAAATGTTGTTTGTTTTCCCACACCGGTGCCAGGACTGTAAGTTCGTTGCGTGAAAGTGTCGAGAGCCCTCGCGTGTTCCTCGCTAAATACACGAACACTCGTAACAGGCATGAACAATGTTGTCGAACGAACAACGCTGTTCATGCCTGTTTGAACAACATAAAACTATCATGATGAATCAACAGTGTTGTTCATGCATGATACAACATGTTGTTCGGGCATGATGAATCAACAGGATTGAACAGTCATGATACAACAACCATGAACTTGGTTGTTTTATCAAGCTAGGTTTTGCTTGTTGCGACATGCATGAACAAGCCTTGTCGATTCTCCAAGCTGTAACAACATGTTGAAACATGCATGAACAATGCTGTTATTTCACCAATCATGTTCTAGCCTGTTAACAGTGCTGTTCATGGGTTGTTGAGCCAACAACCCTGTTATAGCCTGTGAGATTTTTACGTGTGTACATTAAGACCTTTGAATTTAACAGATGCCACTTTATTGAAAACAGTTATGCCTTCCCTCAAGCTAGTTTGACCTTCTATAAAAATATAAAATATAAAACTTTTTAGCATGTGTATAGTTCCAGAAAATATTCATACTTGATTTGCGTAATAATATATAATATCCATAACCCTGACTGCGTGTAAATGCTTTGCACTTTTCATAATTGATCTGTCTAACAAAAGGGTAACAGTCTAAATTCAGGCACACAGGTTATGATTTTTGGCCAATTTTAGCAGCTCACACAACCAATGAAAATCAGTTAATTAACCACATATGTGTGCCAGTTTTAGTACAGGTAGGACCTTCACTTCAAATTTTAATTAGACAGCTAATTCCATATTGTTTTGGCAGTACACTTTTAAAAAAACTTTACTATATTTTAATTTGCATCTCATTTATATCTGATCTGACTCAGGTGAATTTATTTGTGAATACATTTAAATATGTCTATTGTGGTCTGTAATAGCATCAAAATATCCAATTTCTGATCAAAATCATGCAGGTACAAATTTTATTTTATTTTAATTTGGTTTCACAAAAACAGGATCAGTCGGATCAATCAGTCGATCCATGCAATTTATCCATGCATGCCCCAAACAATTAAATTGGTCTGGCCTAGGCATATTGCTAGCTAGTCCACAGTGCATACTTACTGATTGGGCCATGATGGCCGTTGATGATGAGAGCTTCAGGTCATTAGTTCTAGGCGCGCTTTACTGTTATTCATCAGTATTATCTGACATGTTAGTTATTGCAACCATGCAGTCTTAGTTGACAAATAATTGTATAGGTGTAAGATAGTTTGCCTCACAATTAAATAGATACTGTAACACTGCATGTCAAGATGATATAATGGTCAATTATTTATAGAATAATTATTGGTGGTGAGAAATTGATAGTCAGCGAGTGAGTGAATGGATTGCTGAGTAAATTGGTAAAGTCAATGATTACATTGGCAATTATTGTCGAGTGAGTGCACATTTGGCAAAATATTACGCACTGAATAAATACAATCATTGACAAAATTAGTTGAAACGACTTGAGTGAATCATGCCATGTTAATTGCTAGGCCTCTTTTTTGCATGAATTGTTATCCCCCCGTCCCCCCTTTTCAATGTTGATACTCTGAACATTTAAATGTAATGGCAGGTGACTGGGTGCAAATTGCAAACGTTTTGAGGTCCACAACATTGAAGTGGGGGGAAGGGGGAACATGAAACCATTTCATGTTAGCTTTGTTTCAAGCATTATGTCAATGATTGTAGATAGAACTTTTGTCAGATCACAATTAATAGGCCAGAGAAGTGGAAAAAGTACAAACCTTCCGTGCTAGCGTAGTCTTTTTGAAAAATATTCCACACGCTTTTTGATCGGTCTTTACGAGGAACATATGCATTGGCAGCGTTGCTCGACAAATCTGCTGTATGGCACAATGTATCTGTGGAAACCTTGCTTGCATGTAGTTGTACTGCTTAAGACTTTCCGCGACCGATATACTATTTTCGTTATCCAGTTCTGCCAAAAATTTAGTCGTCATACATATATATTCATTAAAGTGCATATATGAGAATTTTCATTTTTTTTTCTAAAAATCGGCCGTATTGAGACGATTCTAACGGTTCTAAACATGGCGAAAATAATATGTTTTTTCAAAACATGGCCGAGAGAAAAGAGTCTGAGTCCGAATAAGGCCGATGACGTCAAATCGGGACAAGCTGTATTTGCGACTACAGTTGTTTAGTATACAATTGGGGACGGAATATCTTCGCGGTGTGTTGTATTCGGATGTTTTAACAAGCCAGACCCTAAAAACGGTAAAATACTTCATAGGGAAGTTTACGATGAAGATTTAATACCAGAAGCAAATAGAATGATGCCAATGTTAGTTGTTAGGATGTTAAGTGCGAACGCAAAGATACAGTATGGCGCACTGTTTGATCTAAGCATTTCAACTGGCCAGACGGTTTCTTTGGAAACATTGTTTTCAAGATAAGAGAAACCCTATATCCCGTGGCTAAAAAGGACTGATATATATTAGAGAAACCTTCTACCCATCATATTTGGCTGCAGACAAACGCGAAGGAAAGCTTTGAATTAAGAGTCAAGCGCGACAAGAGGATTCAAAGCATGTTTTGATGCAATTATTTTAACAAACACGGACTCCAGGTAAAATAACTTTTTTAGATATTTAGAAAGAAAGAAGTGCTGCTGAAAAACCACAACCTTCCAGATCATCTGAATACATCGAGCATGAAAATACAATGAAAACAAAACAAGCATATGTCGTTATGTCGAACATCTTGTCAGCTGCCTGCGTTGATGTCTGATCAAGTCTTTCTCGTCTCGGATGTGTTTTATGTGTTCACAGACATAATTATTGGGCAGTATAAGACCCCGTTTACACTAGAGCAAAAGGTTCCGGATTCACATTGTTTTTTATTCACATGAGGATGAAAAACAATGTGAATCCGGATACCTTTGCTCTAGTGTAAACGGGGTCTAAATGTCGCTGGCAAGTATCTTGATATTATATACCCTTACAATTGCACACGACATTGATTAAGTAAACTTGCAGGTGACACTTCCTAGGTAAACATGAAGCTGTGTAATATAAAGGCGAAGAGACTTGACATATTGAACGCTGTACATGTGTGGAAATAATACTTTCTTTCTTTGCTTTCCTATTGTCTGATCAGGTCTTTCGCGTAGACAGCGTTATTGGTAAGTAATGTCGCTGGCAAATATCTTGATATTATATACACTTACAATCGCACACTCCGTTAATAGTTGTGTTGATATTTAATACCCGAAGAAACTCGACATATAATTCTCGCGTTACATGAACCACTGACTTTTTTCTCGGGCTTTACAGCTATTTACTGTGGTTGGTATGATATTAGGGTTTTCTGCGTATTCGTATCTATAGAATAAAGCTACAGTTTGGAAGATCATTAAAATTGTATTCCTGATATGCCAATAAATATTACAATTTATCAATGGCAAAAGTGCTTTACCTGTCAGACCGCAAATTAGCTAAAACATAAACAGACTCTGGAAGTGCCTACGGATGGATGAGGTTAGAGATGAATATGTTGTAAAGGGCTATTAACTCATTCCTGTCCGGGGGCTTCCCCAGAGGTGAATAAAATCGTCTGGCGTTAGCCAGAATAAAATACTAAAGACCGATTCGGACAAGAAAGAGTCAAAGAGATAGTTTATAACTCATTCCTGTCCGGGGGCTTCCCCAGAGGTGAATAAAATCGTCTGGCGTTAGCCAGAATAAAATACTAAAGACCGATTCGGACAAGAAAGAGTTAAGGCCCAATTATCCTCAGCTGTAACAGATTTACGTAAAAGCTGTAAAGAGAAAGATATCAGCGAGGACCTTATCAGCTGCATGTCTCCTCGCAGGGTGCTTGACAGGACGATATCAGACTGCTTGTTTTGTTTTCATTAAATACTCAAGAGTAGATGTAGTTAGGGTATGGCAAATTGGGATTTTTCAGTGGTATTTGACTCTTCTTCGTATTTCCTAAATATCTAAATATCTAAAAATTTATTATACCGAAGGTCCATATTTGTGGAAAAATGCATTAAATTACAATATACAACGGGTTTGTTGATTTCTCACTGCGTGACTCGGATCACTTGGCGGTCGTGTGGAGCAGATGTGGGTGGGTAGAACGTTACTATAATACCATCCATTTATATACACGAGATATAGAGCTTATCTTGTACTGGAAAACTACTCTACCAGCGAAACCGTAACCTGAATGTCAGGCCTTTATTTGTTCCCGCCTTCCGCTAAACCCGGCAGGCGGGCAGAGGTGCGGGCGAGCGAGAAGGCGAGAAAAATAAAGGCCTGAGGAAACTCATAATAAAACTGTGGGTTCTCCGTCCATCTCATGGACGGGAGCTCTGATTGGCTGACTAATTGAAGTAAGGATTTTGATTGGTTCATTCAGATAAACAACTTTCCCAAAGGTGCACCGTCAAGGTGCACACCGTGACAAGGTACGTTTCTGTGACCAATTCATTCATTTAATCATTTATTATGTTGGAAAATCAAACCATAGAAGGATTTTTCGAAACTGCTTTGTCAAATTCATTGACGCATTTCGGCGAGTCTTTGAAACCAGAACAAACGACGTGCATTCGAAAGCTCGCTGTTGTCTGTTGACAGCCAAGATGTCTTTGCTGTTTTGCCCACTGGTTTTGGTAAAAGTCTGATATATCAGATACTGCCATTTGTGTTCTGTGAACTTCATCGACTTCAACATGGCACGGTGAGGAATTTCGTTGTAGCAGGTGGAGACCGTGTGAAAAACAGTCTACTTGGGTCCTTCGTTCGATGATCAGTGACGATGGCTACTGAAGCCTGAAGGCGAAGCCGATGCGAAAGTCCAAGTTGTTTATGGCAGTGCTAAACAATGGTTGTCAGAAAAGTGGACCCGTAAGTTACAAAACGGGAATCTCGGAGCAGTTTATAGTCTTAGTTGTGGATGACTGAGTTTATACGGTTGAGACGTGTTTATAATTATGTATCGATATATTAATTAAATGGTCTACCTGCAGTTCTAAAAATTTAAATTCTAATGCTACAAAATTATATATTTATTAATTTAGTCGAAACTATGTTAAGGCGGCTATCAAATCGTGTTTATCTTTTATAATGATGGAATTTTGAATCAAAAATATATGTATATTCTCAAATTGTCAAATTTCTCGGTTTCTTATCGTAGTTTCCAATTCTTATCGGGTCTAGATATACCATGGACAAACGCCTTCAATTCGAGCTCGTGTATTTATTGCAAGTCTACCTAGACTAGTCTGAACTAAAACCAGACGCGGAGAAAGACTACATATTTCTGCGGGATGAAATCAAAACATACGCTTCGATATTTTGACAACTCATATCAATCATACTCGTTCATATTTAAAAATAGCAAAGTGGGCGGAAGACGGTTTTGTTAAGAGTTTCCTCAGGCCTTTATTTTTCTCGCCTTCTCGCTCGCCCGCACCTCTGCCCGCCTGCCGGGTTTAGCGGAAGGCGGGAACAAATAAAGGCCTGACATTCAGGTTAGCGAAACCGACGTTGGCAATCGACTGGCTTACACTTTGTGTGCGTTTCCGCTTAACATGTTAATAACCCAAAGTTGGCGTCTTCCTCTTGCCTCCAATCTTAAACCTTTAGTGTAAGCCTTCCTGTGAAGTGTTATACCATTCTCTGAGCTTTTGCCATTATCTGGTTCGTTGAAACACTCGAATAAAACACACCGCGAAGGACGAAGGTATTTTGTCCGCAATTGTAAAGTAAACAACTGTAGTCGAAATTACAGCGTGTCCCGATTTGACGTCATCGACCATACTCGTACTCAGACTCTTTTCTCCCGGCCATGTTTTGAAAAACTCGTGTTTGGAACCAAATATCTCAGGCAGTTTTCATCCGTTGAAGGAGTGTTATTTAACAATTAGACAACGAGCCCGAGTTTTCTATGAGCGAATAGTCAACGAGGCGAAGCCGAGTTGCCGAGTTGACTATCGCTCATAGAAAACGAGGGCGAGTTGTCTAATCGTTTTAGTATAAATTTACCAACAAAAGTTAAATAAATTCTCGACCATAACATATTCTTCAAGCCTCGTTTAATACATTTTTAACTGACAACAACAAACGTTCAACAGTCATTTCGGACATCGCCTTGGCGCGTTCAGTAACTGATGGAAAAGTAAAGTTTTCTTGCATAATTTAGCATGGATTTTCATGTACAATATTGAAACAATATATATCCACTCATTTGATTTGTAAAAATGACAAAAAGTTGAAAGAAACATTCAATTTAGCGTATAGTTTACATCACAAAATCTTGTCAACAGCAAGCGTAATTTTGAAATGTGTTTTGTTTGGAGTTATTTCGTTTTAAACGAACACTGATAAACAATTTAATGACTTTCATTGGTTTATCCCAGAGGTTTATATCACTAAATTATAAACTCCTGCTGCAACAGCCAATGAAATTCGAGGATTTGCATTATAAACTTGTAAATTTATACTAAATATTGTTAGAATCGTCTCAACACGGCCGATTTTTAGAAAAAAAATGAAAATTCTCGTATATCACTTTAATGATATTATAATACCGATTCTACTTTGTATATTCATGAACGATAAATTATATGATGAAACGCACATTACACGAACTTTAACTTGTTCTTCTGTCAGGGCAGTCTCCGCAGCAGCTGCAGCAATTGCAAAATCTCGTCCCACGCCAACCATGCCATTATTGTAATAAGTGAGAAGAGTTGAAGTCTGGTTTTCAGTGAAAGACGACATTATTGAATTTAGTGAATATAAAATCAATCTACTAGGCAGAAGTGAGAAGACACAATTTAGTAACAATGCTAAATGAAGTACTCGTGCAAGATCGTGAGAAAGCTACCAATCAGACGTGTTTAATAGTTGATTCATTCAGTGATTGCCTACACTTGTGTAACAAGTTTATTATAGTCTCTACTGAATCAGTACTGATTAATATTCACGATTTGAACACAATGAAGTAACAGCTAAAACTACTGGCTTATAAAGAAAATGGCTGGGCCGGCAGTGCGTTCACGTAGGTATTTAAGGAGATGTCTAAAGTAAAAGCTATTACTGTAAATACCGAAGCAAAACAATAATCAACAAACAAAAATCTTTGCAAGTTCACTGCATTTGTTGGTAATTATTTGTACTGTTTATTAAAGAATGTTCAGTATTGTTTACACGCGCCAGTTGCTTTGATAGACTGGCACTAGCTAGTGGCAGGTTGCATTGAGCATATCCTCTCATCTAGAATTCATGATTATCGAAAATATTGTGAAATGTCGTAGAATTAACGATAATCCTCAATTTTAAAAAATAATTCCCTACCCCCAAACCCCCAACCCTAACCCTAACTCTAAACCTGACCCTAAACCTAACCCGCGGGTAGACGAGTCTAGGTTTCGGCTAGACTCGAAAAAATCTGGCTGGTTTCGGTGGACCTAAACCTAACCAAAACCCTCTTGGAAAAAAGTCCCACCTCTCAGACACCGACCACAACACCCCCTTTCTAGTGATATGCAATTTAGTTTAACATCCCGCATGTGGAGAAAGAAGTCCCCTAAAATTAAGGATAATCATGAATTCTAGACATTTTGACAATTAAGGATAATCATGAATTTCAAGTGAGAGCACATGTTGGCCCACTATATGGACTGCGCGCGGCCACCAATCTCATAGTTAATATACTAGTTACATTCGGGCGAAACGGGTGTGGCGTTTTAATTCAATAGCATTTTTCATTCAAAACAATGATAATGAGTAATTTAAAGTTCCAAGAGCAAAGTGAACGCAGTCATCGTTCTACTAAGACGTCATTGAGAGCATTTTCACGTGCTTGAGACGACGGGAACTTCTAGAACGTTGAGCCGCCAGTCATCGTTGTTTTGCTACAATGAGACATACTTTTAAAGTAGACTGAAACTTGTATTTTAAGGGGGATAATTTCATTAAATTACAATATAAAATAAAGGATCTGAATGTTTATGTAAAGACTAAATTTAAGCTTATGACCTAACAGTTTAGATATTTGATTATTCATAGCTAGCCTCTGTTTTGGGTAAAAAAGTCTTGTCAAAGAATACGCGGTTCAGTAGTTCAGTATTGTATTCCTGTTCTTCCGGTTACCGAAAACTGTCCAAACAGATCGGATTCTCCATGTAAACATGTACCCGGATTGACTTCACTCGCGTTTTTCGATCCAACAGTTGGACTGTCAATCCGCTTCATGTGAACAGGCCCTAAGTTATTTGAAAACTTTGCAATACAATTAAATATTTGAATATTAGTTAAAAATCTATTTGTCTGAGTAGAATTAAGTAAATACTTCTATGTTTGGGAAACAATAGCATCAGATAGGAATGAAGAATCAGATAAATATCAAAGAGAAAACCTTTGTTCGTTTGATATAATTACTAATTTAAATTAACTATAAGCAAATTCCATTAGGCAATTATATATACATGTCCTGCGCAGCTATATATAATTCTACCAAAAGATCCCCAAAGAGTGAACTTGCCGCTTGATATGAGATCGCATGTCTATGCGCTGCCTTTACTACGTGGCTGATTTGTACGGATATCAGAAAGATGGCCGATTTGGGTAATATCAAGCATTTTGCACTGGGATTTTACTTCTTAATATGTACCTTAGTTTTAACGACACAATCAAAAGGTAGGTTTGCCATTAACTCAGACTAGTTCAAAAAGCCGCTTGAAATAAAGTGGCAAAAGTGATCTGAATACGAACGCTCGAATGCGAACTTCAAACGAGTCTGAATAAGTACGAACGCCCAAAACGAACTCGGATCAATATAAAATTGATCGAACTTAGATAGACTATTACCGTGAAAGACAAGGCCCCTTATAAGTTTAATGATGTTATATATCTAGTACATTTCCCAGACATCACTCTTTGTTCATGGCATGCTCTTATAATATACGAAACAACAAATGCTTGTAATGTCCACTTTATTTCCTAAAGAGCACTTGGCGAAAGTACATCATCACATCTCATTTCATACATTTCGTCACATCGCTTCGCATTCTAACTAATTATTCACTAAACATAGTAATATCTGTTAATTAGACCCCGTTTACACTACAGGGTGTATCAAAAAAAAGGCTACCCTTAGAAAATATAATTAACATTCTTTTCAAATAACCTATTGTATATTGACAGCCCTGTGGTCAGTTGAACCATTTTTAATCGAACTGATATGAATATAATTAACATTTTTATTTCAGTTATGCTCCTTCATACGTTTAGAAGTTATCGTAGTTTCCCAGGTGTATACGACCATTTGTTTTTTACGCATCCGTGACTTCAGAGGTGTCCAGGGCTGTCAATATACAATAGGTTATTTGAAAAGAATGTTAATTATATTTTCTAAGGGTAGCCTTTTTTTTATACACCCTGTAGAGCAAAAGTATCCGGATTCACATTGTTTTGGTCTAAGACTATGTGCACAACGGTAACGTTTCCAAGCGTTTTCGTATTGTTTACTGTTCTCAAGGGAATTAAGTCTTACAACCAAGTTTATTTACAATATGGTCTCGGGAAGAACGTTTTCGCTCTGAATACTCTTATTAGACATAACTTAAAATTTGAACTACGAGTGAGGCATACAGGGCCATTATTTGCTTAGTTGGTTCTTCACTCTTTGGTGAACGGAAAACCCCCAACAGGCTGAGAGCTCAATTGATAGGGGTTGTCAGTGGGCCTACAATTTAAAGTTATCTGAGAAGACTCAAAATTAAGTCTTACCACTTGTTGGTGTTGTTAATACCTTAGTGGTTTTCTAACCAAGGTAAAAAATTTAACTCTGGTCTCCTATAACTAAGGTGCTGATTACATGAGCCCTGGCTAGCCCGGTTAACTGGCCGAGCGCGATGGATTAGTATCTCACTGTGGTTTTGAAACTCGCAATGTGTGAGTTTATACACCAACGCATTTGCAACCACCTTAATTCGTGAATAATTTCGTTAATTGCTTTGAATTGGCTGTAGTGAAGAATACATTATCGATGAAATTGAGAACATATCAATACAGCACAAGGATTCTTTCTAGCTCTGTGCTTCGTTTTCACTAGTGTATCACAAGTCCTCTGCATGAGTCTCCTTACATATTACGACATGACGTGCCTAAAATTCCTGTCAAACTAAAATGGTAGTCGATCACCAATGAATCAGTAGGAGACAGTCGACGAGCGTCTGTGTTCGTGTTACATAAAAAATAGCGACCTTAAGGAACCTAGGACGACGACGGCAAATAAGTTAGTACATTTAAAAGAAACCATGCATGGATGGATCAGGACATCGTATATATTGTATGCTTTGTGTATTTTGTAAGATCTTTAAAAGGCAGCCATAGCTTTGACAACGTGACGTATAATAGATTAACGTCTAAGTAAGCTAACCGCTTTTGCTGTTCCACAACGTTGAGTCTTGAAAACGTGAAAACGCTTCAGTTGACGTTGTATGTGCAACGAGGTCGGTGTTTGGATTACTCTTGGTACAGCAAATTATTCAACGCTTTGTTTTGGTTGAAAAATAGTTATACTATTGTACTTGGGCCGTCGTCGTGACGTTCGCGTTGTGTAATTGCTTAAAGTCCCAAATGTTAAAGCAGAAATAATATATTTCGGAAGACACTCTGAACTTAATGTTAGGTTTAATATTGTGTATTGAAGTCACACGACAAACCTTTTTTTCGACTATATTGATCCACGTTGTTTTTGTTACCTTCGTCACAGCTTTCGTTTTGAAATATTGTGTGTTTATAAACGTTGTTCTCTTTTGTTTTTCTCGTTTTGTTTTATAATGAAACTCATTTTCAAAAAAATTCATGTGAACCTGCGCATTACCATGCAGACTTTACCAAGTGCAAGCATACCCATACTAATTTAAATTTATTTATTAATTAAGCTAGTGATAACATGCAAATTTTATTTATGTCTTGCCAGAGAGATAAAAGGTTATAAAAATAATAACACGCGGTATATAGCTATGAGAAAGAAGCAAATCTTACCATCGTCATTAACCAAGGCATAAAAATACCCTAGAGGCGTAGACCATACGGACAAAAAGGCGAGGCGGCTTTAATTGTCAAAGAAAGCGGTATATATATATATATATATATATATATATATATATATATATATATATATATATATATATATATATATATATATATTCGCTTACCTCAAAAGTATGCTACAGGCTGTTTCATCTAAAAAAGAATCTTCAGGCAGATGACAATTTTCGAAAACAGGGGGTGCTTATATCCTTCTTGTCGGAACGTGGGAGTGTGGGGGCGAAACAATACATGCATTCATGGCTTTGTTGCGCTGTTTGCGCGGAATTTGTTTCGATGACGACATTGACTGATAATTTCTGCTCTTTTGTTGAGTAAACAATTCTTGTTTTTATCTTTCAAAATATAAAATTTTTCTTCTAAACATAAATTACATCGTTTTGAACCTCCCGTGTACGAAATGGAATGTTTTAAAATTTGCCAATTAATACTAAAATCCTTATTGTTTTCCTTCAATGCCCAAATATATTTCGAAAGTTCGGTGTCGTTTGCATGCTTTTTATGCTGAAAAGATTTAGTGTGGTTGGCCAATCGCTCTTTGAATGTGGTTGAAGTCATGCCAATGTAATTCGATTCTTGATCGTGTTTGTGTTGTTTACTGTGACTGTTGCTTTGTATACTATGTCCCCAGTCATGCATTGTTTTCTAAGTGGGCAATTCGTGTTTTTCTTACAATTGCAACTGCTAGTGTCCTTATCCTGTGGCATGTTATTCCTAGATATGTGTGCATTGTGTTTAGTGATTATTGACTTAACATTGTTCATGCAGCTGTAACTTACTTTGACTGTGTTTCTGTTAAAAATCTTATGGAGCTTGTGGTGTGGTGGGAAGTGCTTGTCAATTAGGTTTAGGAAGTTACTTCCTATGTTTGTGCTTACACTCTTGCTAAAAGGTGGGTTGAACCAAGTGATGTTGCGTTGCCTATTCCTGCGTGGTTGCTGTGCTGTGTGTTGAGTGTAGCTAAGATCATGATCAAAGTTGCTGTGCCTAAGTGCGTTCTGATATATGGGTGCAGATTCCTGAAAAACTTGTTCATCTGATGAGAGAAGTGCAATGCGCTTGTTGATTGATGTAGGTAACTGTCTTGTGATGCTTGGTGGGTGGTTAGAGTGCTTATTTATGTAAAGCGGATTGTCATTGGGCTTCCTATAGGGCCTATAATTTCCATTGTTAAGGTCGAAAGTTACATCTAAAAAGTTTACTATGCGTAAATTTGATTCGGCGGTAATTTTTACGTCAAACTGCTCGAACCAACCAACTTGGACCAAGCATTATCTTGGGCTTCGAATTTGGCTACTATAACTGAAAACAACATTTCAATAATAAAACACGCTAGAAAATCTCTCCTTTTCAATACCGGAATTTCATGGATAAAAAAAGATAGCAATAGTTTGTTTGACGTTACCATGGGTTGTTTCGACGGCGCGGAAGTTTGTGAGTTAGTAGGCCTTTTCATTTTAAATCACCTGTAGGCACGTGAGTTGACTATTAACTATTACCTATTAACTAGACGAGTTCATGATGTAATATGATCCTTGGGATATAGATAAGCGCTCTTGGTTTGAGTTGTTGTTAAAAAGGCAAGATTAAAAACTAAAGAGTGAGTTCTCAAAGACTGAAGTTAGAAGCTTCATCGGTTTAGCTTCATACTACAGACGGTTTGTTCCTGAGTTCTCAAAGAAAGCAGAACCCCTTCTCCGGTTGACCAAGAAGAATGCTGTGTTTAAGTGGAGTGATGAACAGGATAATGCATTTAACGACCTTAAGCAGTGTCTTGTCAGCTCACCAATCCTTGCTTACCCGAACTTTGATCGTGGCAGTGGTCAGTTTATCTTAGATACGGATGCAAGTACGGCAGAAGGTATTGGTGCTGTGCTATCTCAGCGGCAAGCAGATGGAACAGAGCGTGTCATTGCTTATGGCAGTCGATCCCTCCAACCACCTGAGAGAAATTATTGTGTTACTCGCCTGGAAATGTTGGCACTTGTCGAGTTCATCGACCACTTCCGGTACTACCTTCTTGGACGTAAGTTTCTGGTTCGAACAGATCATCGAGCATTACAGTGGCTTATGTCGTTTAAAGAACCTCAAGGCCAGGTGGCGAGGTGGTTAGAGAGGCTCCAGGAGTACGACTTTGAGATCAACCACCGACCAGGAAGACTTCACACCAATGCAGATGCACTGTCAAGGAGACCACGACGTCCCCACGGTGAATGCCCCTCCTGTAGTAATACAGAAACTGTGAACATCTTGACCAAGAAAAAGCAAGTGAAAGAAACGTCGACGGCTGATGTTTGGTGGTCACCTCAAGAAATCGCTGAAGCTCAACATGCTGACCCTGATATCACCTGTATTTTAAAAAGATTGGAAGAAGACAAATCGAAACCTTCACCAAAGGAAATGCGAAGTATGAGTTATTTTTCCAGAGCAATATGGGCGCAGTTTGAGCTCTTGCGATTGAAAGACGGTGTCTTGTCCATTTTGCCATATGGCGAAAACAAGCAGTTTACATCCCGATTAATTCTTCCCGAGTCGCTGATTAAGCCTGCACTGAAGCGAGTGCACGATGGACTGGAGGGAGGCCATCTGGGACAGTTCAAGACATTGAAGAAAATGCAAGCCCGATTTTGGCGACCTGGTTTGGCTGGTATCTGTCATGACTACTGTTCTGCTTGTTTAACTTGTGGAGCATGTAAGTCTCCTGGAAAGAAGCCGAGAGCTCCTCTTCAGTCTATTGCCTCTGGGTATCCAATGCAAAGGCTACATATTGACATCATCGGCCCTCTACCAAGAAGTAAACGTGGGAACAAGTACATCTTAACCGTTCAGTGTTCTTTCACAAAGTGGGCAGAGGCCTATCCTCTTTCAAATCAAAAGGCTACTACGTGTGCAAGAGCCCTAGTGGATAACTGGGTAATGAGGTATGGCGCACCAGACAGCATCCACGCGGATCAAGGCCGCAACTTTGAATCAGGATTGTTTCGGGAGATGTGCGACTTGCTGCAGATAAAGAAGACCAGAACGACGGCTTATCATCCCTCAGGAAATGGGCAAGTCGAGAACCTTAACAAGACGGTTAAGAGCCTTTTGAGATCGAGAATAGAAGAGGATCCAGAGACTTGGGACAAGCACCTAGCCGGTTGTATGATGGCGTATCGAAGTAGTATTCATGCCTCAACTGGATACACTCCGTACTCCCTCATGTTTGGTCGCGAAAGTCGACTACCATTGGATGTTATGATCGGCGAATCGCCACCAACGTCGTGTAGTTATGGTGAATACGTGACCAACTTGAAGGATCAGCTGATTTCCTCCTTTCGAGATGTAAGAGAACACTTGAATACAGCACAAAGAAGACAGAAAGAGCATTTTGACAAGCATGCCAAAGAATCCCTATACCAACCTGATGATCAAGTCTTTCTCTACAACCCTCAACTTAAACCAGGCGAAGCTGCCAAGTTTCATCGCAACTGGAAAGGACCTTACATTGTGATTGAACAAGTTACAGAAGTCACGTATCGAATACGTAAAGTCGGTGATTCACTGACGCGTAATAAAGTGGTACATCATGACAACTTGAAACTTTATCAGCGAAAGAAAGGAAGTGATCAGGCAGTACAAAAGGGAGCCGAGACCAGCTCAGTGAATGAAAACACCGAAGACAATGTTGAAGATATCGAAGATGATCAGTGGGCTGAGATTCCAGACTGTGGCGACCACGAGGACTCCAGGGAGAACCAGGATGTCGAAGATCAACCTGTCCAACTCCCAACGCCAAGCCAACACGAGGTTACCTTTGTTCCAGACGAATGTGTCAGAGGAGTGGTAACACAACCATCCCCTCACCAGAGTCCAGCAACTACCACGGAAGTGCCAGCTCAGGCGGAGGTGTCTCACGAAGGAAGACCGAAACGTATCAGAAAACTTCCAGATCGTTATGGGGATTGGGTGGTCAACTCGTTGGGTTTCTCAGGCCACAAGGCAAAACAAATTGTTCTTGCCAAGGCTAGACAATTTAAAGACAGACTTTATTCTATTCTTAAGATGGAACGATGAAATAGAACTTTACATTTTGTTTCATGTTTTATAACCCTAACTAAACAAACAAAACCCAAAAACAAAGGAGGGGATGGTGTAGGCACATGAGTTGACTATTAACTATTACCTATTAACTAGACGAGTTCATGATGTAATATGATCCTTGGGATATAGATAAGCGCTCTTGGTTTGAGTTGTTGTTAAAAAGGCAAGATTAAAAACTAAAGAGTGATTTCACAGAGTCTGAAGTATTACACACCTAAGTAAGAAATTTGGCAAAGAAAGCATTGGCCTATATAGAGATGACGGTTTAGCTATTATAAAAAGTAAATCAGCACGTTTAGCGGACAAAACAAGGAAAGAACTCCACAAAATTTTCGAGCAGTTTGACGTAAAAATTACCGCCGAATCAAATTTACGCATAGTAAACTTTTTAGATGTAACTTTCGACCTTAACAATGGAAATTATAGGCCCTATAGGAAGCCCAATGACGATCCGCTTTACATAAATAAGCACTCTAACCACCCACCAAGCATCACAAGACAGTTACCTACATCAATCAACAAGCGCATTGCACTTCTCTCATCAGATGAACAAGTTTTTCAGGAATCTGCACCCATATATCAGAACGCACTTAGGCACAGCAACTTTGATCATGATCTTAGCTACACTCAACACACAGCACAGCAACCACGCAGGAATAGGCAACGCAACATCACTTGGTTCAACCCACCTTTTAGCAAGAGTGTAAGCACAAACATAGGACGTAATTTCCTAAACCTAATTGACAAGCACTTCCCACCACACCACAAGCTCCATAAGATTTTTAACAGAAACACAGTCAAAGTAAGTTACAGCTGCATGAACAATGTTAAGTCAATAATCACTAAACACAATGCACACATATCTAGGAATAACATGCCACAGGATAAGGACACTAGCAGTTGCAATTGTAAGAAAAACACGAATTGCCCACTTAGAAAACAATGCATGACTAGGGACATAGTATACAAAGCAACAGTCACAGTAAACAACACAAACACGATCAAGAATTACATTGGCATGACTTCAAACACATTCAAAGAGCGTTTGGCCAACCACACTAAATCTTTTCAGCATAAAAAGCATGCAAACGACACCGAACTTTCGAAATATATTTGGGCATTGAAAGAAAACAATAAGGATTTTAGTATTAATTGGCAAATTTTAAAACATTCCATTTCGTACACGGGAGGTTCAAAACGATGTAATTTATGTTTAGAAGAAAAATTTTATATTTTGAAAGATAAAAACAAGAATTGTTTACTCAACAAAAGAGCAGAAATTATCAGTCAATGTCGTCATCGAAACAAATTCCGCGCAAACAGCGCAACAAAGCCATGAATGCATGTATTGTTTCGCCCCCACACTCCCACGTTCCGACAAGAAGGATATAAGCACCCCCTGTTTTCGAAAATTGTCATCTGCCTGAAAATTCTTTTTTAGATGAAACAGCCTGTAGCAGACTTTTGAGGTAAGCGAAAATCTATATTTGCTCTAACTATATGTTATCGAGCACTCTTTGCGTTTCGTAGACCAAAACCCACACGTATATATATATATATATATATATATATATATATATATATATATATATATATATAGTGTCGCAAACTCAGGAGGAGGTTCACTATATCCCGCAAACTCAAATCTAACCACTACTAAACAATCAAGGAAAAGTTTGTAACCGGCAAACATTCAGAGAATTAAATAATTGAGTTATCGACAAGTAACAACATGTTTATGTTTCAGTATACGGTATCACATTTATATCAACACAAGATACATAATATCGACAACACAACTCGTGAAAACACTATATAAACATCCTCACCAAACGCTGTTGTCGGCGTTGAGGTCTTTGGACTGCACTCGTAAAGTTTACTTCTTCGATCGTTTCGACTTTTAATATCGCTTTGAATTTGCATCGGCTTGGCCAGTGCAAAGCAACAAAAAGACGGCGTCGAATGAAAATTTAAATATTATCACAAAATAACACGTGCAATTTGAAAACGTCAATAGTCGATCGACAAAGACATATCAATTCAATTCCTTAAAGGCCAAAACAAGGACCTAAAATGCCCTGATTAATTTAAAGTGACATATTTCCAATGTAAGGCACACTGGGAACCAGACCTAGGGATCTCTCTCCTCCGCCCAACCTCGTACCCAGAGCCTGCGATCCTTTTGGTCAGTACCAAGGAACGGAAACTGGGAAACACCGATGAAAAAGTCCCCAAATCGGGGTCTTTGGTCCCAGTCCTCTGGTTCCCAGTTCCTCATAATTTGTAACTGTCGTGTTGATGATCGTTCGCTAGTCCGAAGACCAGGGAAATATTTGTTTACCGATGAATAACATCAACATGTTTTACAAGGTTCTCGACAAAGCATTTCGTGTAAGAATGGCCATTCTTTGCTTTTCTCCTAATCGTTGACTGGACGATTTGAGCAGTAGGTTTTATTTGTCGTCATCGGCCGGGATTGGCAGTCGGCTCGGCTCAGCTGCTCAGGTAAGGAATTGTACTTTCTGTTATCTGTTATGAATTTTGGCGAAATTCTATCGACTTTACATTCTCTAATGTTATTTTTAAAGTTCTGAGACGAAACTGCGAAGAAATACGAGACGAATCAGACGACAGACGTTTGTTTGGCGACAAAGCGACAATAATAATAGTTTTAACTTGTAAATTATCGGGATTTTCTCTGTTTTGAATTATTCATGTGTTCAATTGTATATTGTGTTTGTCGTTTATAATTATGTGTTACAGAACGTTGATAAATCAATTAAACAAGTTAGCAACGTACACAGAATTTTAATTTTCACTGTTATTTATTGCTGGGTCGAGATTGATTGAACTAACCAATCAGATGCCGAGTTTCATCGTAGCTGCCCAGAGTCTCCGTTCCTTGGTAATGACCAAAAGGATCGCAGGCTCTGGGTACGAGATTGTCCTCCGCCATATTTGGCGGCCGTCCTCTCCAAGCCTTCTTCAAAACCTCTGAGCCAGGGTAAATCTAAGGGGCCGATCATTTGACTTTTGAGAGTGTTGGGTGATCTTGTTTGGGCGTGAATCTTTTTTCGGCACTTATAAACTATATAAATAAGTTTTGTGGAAACACCACCTAAAATATTTCTTTGCTAAGCCTTCGGCCTGTTGATTCAGGCCTTCATCAGAGCAATGACAACAAGTTGTTGGCTCACGTCATTTATAAACTAAGCAACTGATCAATTAAATCACGTAAGAATACAATGGTGTATCACGTTAATTTTATTAATCAGAAAACAAAATCAAGAATGTTCTCCAAATAGGGCACACCACGTGCTGTTTAATGGCTGTCCGTCCTGAGAAATAGTTCGATGTTTTCCAATCTCAATAGACTCCCTTGTTCTTCGCGTGAAGTATTGCTTGTCGCTTAGGAGTGACGACTCTTCCCACTTAACACGATGATCATACTTCCAAGCGTGTTTGGCAACAGCAGATTTATCCTGTTGGGCTTTAATGCAACATGTCTTGTGCTCCTTCAAGCGAGTTGAGAGATTTCTTCCCGTTTCCCCGATGTAAACCAAGCCACACTCACACGGAATGCGATACACTCCAGGCTTAGATAAGCTATCCAACAATTTGTGCTGACTACTGTGAAATACCTTCATACCAGCAAAACATCGAACTATTTCTCAGGAAGGTGTGCCCTATTCGAAGAACATTCTTGATTTTGTTTTCTAATTAATAAAATTAACGTGATACGCCATTGTATTCTTGCGTGATTTAATTGATCAGTTGCTTAGTTTATAAATGACGTGAGCCAACAACTTGTTGTCATTGCTCTGATGAAGGCCTTAGTCAACAGGCCGAAAGCTTAGCAAAGAAATATTTTGCGTGGTGTTTCCACAAAACTTATTTATATTACTTTATCGCCATGAAAACTTTCAAAGAATTACTTATAGACTATATATGCATGTGCACACGGACGTTTCCAGGAGTTTTTGTATTGTTTACTGTTCTCGAGGGAATCGAGAACAATCAGTTAATTACTTGAAATAATACTGTTTTTGAACTCGAGATTAAGTAAAGCACAGTATTATGAAGTTGATAAAGAAACAACTAGCTATTCATTTGTACTAAAGTTTTTAGCTTAGCACCAGACAAGACTTTGATGCTCATGACTTTGAAAAGTGATGCAATTTTTTTTCTTGCTTAAACTTGATGTATAGGACATTCATTTCTTCTCTTGTGATGATTTAATGCATTTTTTCTTTTTTGTCCCAAACCAGTTTGCGGGATTTTTGTTTCTGAACCCCTCCCCCCCCCCCCCCCCTCCTCTTCCTTTTTAAAAGTCAAATGGTAGGCACCTAAACGAAACCATGAAAACAAAAACCGTTAATATAATTACGGGTTAGTAATGGTGGGGTTTTTTTTCAAAAAAGGGAAATATAATCTAGAAAAATTAACCTCGCTCACCAAATCATGATATATAATCGATTATATATACCTTGACCTCGAGGAATAAGTTGTTTAGATGCCTCAGCCCTTCAGGCCTCGACTAGTTAGTTGCTAAATGTATAATTGGGTATAACTGCATGAAATAAATGACGAAGTAAATAATTATATAACGTTTGTTAATTTTACATATTTTTACTGTAACGTCTAAAATTTTCTCTTTAAGATTGTCGTTTTGGATTTCACTGTGACGGAATGGCTAAATGCGACAAATTTAATAAATGTGTGTGCAATGTTACGTACGCTGACAACGAAACATGCCTTCGTAAGTATCCATGTATTAATGGAAATGATACAGTAGCGTAGTACGCTAGAGTTCAGAAACACGGAATAGCCGTTTTTATACTATATGCGCATTATGCGTCTGGACGCGCACTTGGGCAAAGTTTTGGTCTTGTATAAATTGAGACGGATATCAGTCAGACGCATTTTGCGTCCAGACGAACTATATGCCGGTTTTATTGCGTCTTTATCGACGCACTAAATCACGTATGCATGAACACGATTAGTCGACTACAGAATTTTGTACAAGGCATTACTGAGATTATCAGATTATTCAGTATAGACGTTCGAGTCAAGCTCATACTGCGTTGTGAACCCATGCAGGCAGGGATCAAACCTGGAACTTTTTAATGGCCACTATATAGCCGCTGAGGTGGCCGGCAAATTCATTCATATGTTCTTTCTAAGCGCATTTGACTGTATGAATTTTCACATTTAACTATGTCATGAGCTTGAAACCTTTAAGGACTGGGGTGTTAATCATCCTTATTCGCAGGCATATCAAAGACAATCCAGGCGGTCGCCACAGTTCAGACCACGGATCACAGTTCGTTAATGTTTATTTTATGGAGAAACGGACGAAAACCGAAGAACCTGGCGAAAACCCCTCGAAGCACAGGAGAGGTCAACTACAACTCTACTCACATGAGCCCCAAGCTCGACAACGGGGTCATTCCCAGGCGGTCACCTATCCAGGCTGAATTAAGTTTTGGTGAGAGGCAGCGCGCTAACGGCACACGCCACCCGTGCTCTCAGTCCTAGTCTCGGTAGCTATATATTGTTCTTTACACGCTGTGACGTCATCTGTGCGTTATTACAGTACACACGCACGGCAAAATGGAATCTATTTGTTAAGTACCCCACTATGTTAATTAAGTGCGCCAATTAGGTACACAAATATGGCGGCCAAAAAACAAATGCTCGTACTCAGCGTAGCTAGTTTCAACCAGAGATTTCAGATTGTACATGAGATGTAATGAGACATCACTTCTAAAGTTTATTATAAAATAAAGTGCCCTCTACGCACGCTCTGATTGGCTGGGCACCGTGCATTTATAAGAGAACATAGATCATGAATGACGTAGAATGGCGTAGAATGGCTTCAGCTGGCCGGAAAAGCCCGCCAAATTCCTAAACTACCTCACTTTTAGTTTGATTTTTCCTCTTCTTATTTTATAAAACAAATAGAACATATCGCTCCTGTGCATATGTACTCTTATAAAGGTACATTTGACGTGATTTGAACACGAAAGAAGTGTAAAGGCACTCGGCTATCGCCTTGTGCCTCTACTCAACTTCTTTCGTGTTCAAATGACGTCAAACGTGCCTTTATAAGAGTACATATGCACGGAGCTTTATGTTTTATTTGTTAAACAAAGCTTTGTACGTCGAGTCGTGCGTGCAATGTGGCTTTTAACGACATTTGAAAATTAAGCGCTGTCAACAATAATATAATTCAAAACTCTGTAACTCAAGAAGGAATACTTGTATCGACGTAAAATATAGCTTTTTGGTTTTGTCATAAAATTGTAGAATTTTGTGACGTCAGAGTAAAAACCGCCTATTATGAGATAGGTGTTCGCTGTTTAAAATGCTGAACCTTCACATATATAAGTATTTCACTCAAATTCCAAAAACAAACCCAGTCTCAGGGGGTATTCATATGATCCCGGTAAGCGGGCTGATCCGATAAGCGAGACGAATTCTGTCTTGTGCTCATATGGTAGTTATCATCCGCATTCCGAGGAGAAATCATGAATAAAATTAGCTTGACTGATGATCCGTGACAAGACATCAGTCATCAAATTAAAAATCACAATTTGTCGTATTGCACAGGTTAGTTTGCTCCAAAATCAATCCTTTTACTATACAATTGTGATTTATATTCAAATTATTAACAATAAAACCTTCAACTATCCTTAAATCTCAACAAAAAAAACGAATTTTTTGTTCATAATGACTTCATCCCGGTAAGCGGGACGATGTGTTCATATGGGCAAATTTCATCCTGCCGGCCGAGATATCGGCAGCGTGTGCCGAGATCTCGGAAAGCGGGCCAGCCCGGTTTCTCATATGAACACAACGAAATTTTAATAGGGAAATAAGTATAGGGCGAGATCTCGCTAAGCGGGCGGGCCAGTCCACTCACCGGGATCATCTGAACACCTGGTCAGTAGTGTGAACCAGCACTAGTCCAATCTGTGTCTGAGAAAAAATAAGTCAGGAATATTGATTGTTATCGAAAAGGCTACACCACTTCAAAGAATTCTATACAAGATTTAATTTTCAATTACTAAATATTCTATTTCTTTTATAGCAAAAGTTGGAGGTTGTTCGATCACTGAAGGTTTTGTTAAATACAACCATTCTGTCGCAACATGCCATAACATTACTGGAAATTGTTCAAGTACTTCATATGCGATATTTTCGTGCACAGATATCGGTAACTATGCCAATGACATTCACGTGCTTGCTTCACGCTATGGTTCAAAGATACAAAGTGTGGAAGTTATTCGAAATGGCAGTAGTAACACCAAGCCGATTATTCTGGTACTGGTTTCATACGAATCAAGACAATGGAGAATAGAAATAGATCCTGGTGTGATTATTGATACAGTAATTTTGGTAAGTAGTTTTCTCAAACTCATAATTAATTGTACTTTTCTCAAATTAATAATTCATGAGATAATCAATCAATCAGAAGCGCTGAATTGCACCACGTGAAGGGACTTGAAATACCAGGGAAGTACTGGGCAAAGGACTTGAAATGTTATTTCCAGTCCAAGGACTGGAAATAATATTTCAAGTCCTTGGACTTGAAATATTACTTCACACAATCGGTTATTCATCCATACACTAATTACTAATGCACTAATTCACTTTGGGAATACACTAAGTGATTTTGAGAAGTCATGTAAAGGCCTCCAATTCGGACTAGACCGGGTGTTCAAGTACTCGGAATGTGTTCCAGTCCTCGGCTTCGCCTTGGACTGGAACGAATTCCTCGTACTTGAAAACCCGGTCTAGTCCTCATTGTCGGCCTTTACATATTACTTCTGAATACTTACTACAAGACACTCAGAGTCGAGACAAGCAAAGGCCTACAGCTTATAACTTTTTAGAAAAGCGAACCATTGAATTGCACTGATTTACGTTTAATTTCATTTCCATCCTTTCTTTTCATGTCATGTAGCGTCGTCATTTCATTGCATTACATTGAAATGCATTGCATTGTATTGTATTACATTTCATTGAAATGCATTGCATTGCATTGCATTTCATTGAAATGAAATGAAATGAAATGAATGAACTGAAATGAACTGAAATGAAATGAAATGAAATGAAATGAAATGAAATGAAATGAAATGAAATGAAATGAAATGAAATGAAATGAAATGAAATGAAATGAAATGAAATGACATGAAATGACATGAAATGACATGAAATTAAATGAAACGAAATGAGATGGATTTCATTGCATTTCATTCCATCTCAGTTCAGCTCAGTTCAGCTCAGCTCAGTTCACTTTAGTTCAGTTCAATTCAGTTCAGTTCAGTTCAGTTCAGTTCATTATATTCCATTAACAATCCTGCAGTGTCTGGCAAAGGGCTTGATACCACGCCATTAACTAATGTACCCGCACTAGTATGCCTAACAAGGATACAGTAACGCAAACTACGACCTTTGGAGGGTGTAGCTCCGTCGGAGAGGGTTTGCCTTAATAGCTGAGGAACAGTTTGCAGTAGGTAGAGCAGCTCCAGGCAAGCCTAAACTCCCAACTAACTTGCCGAGAATTACCCTCTCCTAACAGAACTACTGTCACACATAAAATGGAGAAGTAACTTACCAAAATAATCAATGGTTCCGAAATTACCATACCGACCTGGACCTAAGCAAGCCACCAGGAGCCAACCAACAGAGACATGGCAAAAGCTATAATTGAAGGACCAACATCCAGGTGACCATCAATGAATGGAACCTGTACGCAAAGTCAAAACAAAGGCCCACTCCTGCAATGTAGAAAAGCAACAAAGGGGCCCTATCCAGAGCAGGTGGACAAGCACAAAGCAAACAACAGCAAGCAACGACCTGGACTTCAGAGCAGCTGAAGAGCCCCCCAAAAAACTTAAATTACACAAATCATAAACCGGATAAGCCGGTACTGTTAAGCACATGCTACCATTACAGCACACTACAGCACACTGGGTGATAACTTATGTAGGGTGTGTTCTTGGCTACACACCCTACATAAGTTATCACCCAGAGTAGCCGGGGAACAGACCCGATGTACGGGCGCGGCAACACAAACTACCAACAGCTAAGCACATGCTACTACACATTACAGCACACTACTGCACATATTCTTGGAGTAGCCAAGAACACACCCTACATAAGTTATCACACGGCGTAGCCGGGGAACGGACCAGACGTACTGGCGTTAAACACACAAGCGAGCAGGCCAGAACCTGAGGACCTCCCACAGGACTGTGCAACAGCAGGGGAGCACAAATACAGACCCCCAACGACTGTACGGCAATGTTGCACAGTACGGACCCACAAGCAATTGGCGAGCATGGCCAACAGCTGGGCTAGAGGACCCCCCACATGACTGTGCAGCAGCAGGGGAGCAAATAAAGACCCCCAACGACTGTACGGCAATGTTGCACAGTACGGACCCACAAGCAGTTGGCGAGCATGGCCAACAGCTGGGCTAGAGGACCCCCCACATGACTGTGCAACAGCAGGGGACCACCAATACAGACCCCCAACGACTGTACGGCAATGTTGCACAGCACGGACCCACAAGCAGCTGGCAAGCAGCCAACAGCTGGGCTAGAGGACCCCCATATGACTGTGGGAGGGAAACACAAATACAGACCCCAAACGCCTGTACGATAAGCAGTGATGCACAGTACTGACCCCATAACGACGTCACAACTACAATTAAAGAGACCCCCGCACAACAGGGCAATGGCAGGGGAGGACAAATACACTGCCCCAATGACAGTACGGCAGCAGAAAGCACGATACAGTTCCCAACAACTGTACGGCAGCAGTAAAGCACATCTACAGTCACCCACAACTGTAGTATAGCAAGGGAGCACTAAAGGAGTCCGCCCAGAGTACAGGAGAACACACAGCGTCTCTGCAACTGTGTAAAAGTAAATAGCGCCAACGCAAAGCGGATCCCCCGCAACAGTACGACAACAAGTTACATTAGCACAAATGCAGGTCCCCCGCAACAATACGTTAGCAAAGTAGCACACATGTGACCACCTAGCAATGGCACGATAGCAAGGTACATAAGGACAAATGCAGTCCACAGCAACAATATAATAGCAAAGTAGCACCCACGCAACCACCAAGCAACTGTACGATAGCAAGGTACAATAGAACAAATGCAGCAACAATATGATCGCAAAGTAGCACACCTGCAACCAACCTAGCAACTGTAAGACAGCAAGGAGTCCGCCCAGAGTACAGGAGAACACACAGCGTCTCTGCAACTGTGGGAAAGTAAATAGCGCCAACGCAAAGCGGATCCCCCGCAACAGTACGACAACAAGGTACATTAGCACAAAAGCATGCCCCCAGCAATAATATGATGGCAAAGTAGTAGACATGCAACCACCTAGCATCTGTAAGATTGCGAAGTAGCGCAAATGCAGTACCCGGCCCGCAACTGTAGCACCGCAAGGAACACAAATACCATCCCCGCAACGATGGCAGGCACTAGGGTCACCAGCAGCAATACAAATCCTACTTGCACGACAGAGCGAGCTCAACGCAAGGAATGGCAACGGCTCAACGACCTGGACTAAGTGATACGCCTACTACACGGGGTGGGTGGGTAGATGGGTGATAGCGAAGTGTCACATACAGCAGTCAGCACACGAATGAGCTCTGAGCATCTACACTCATTAACTCAGCAAAGGGGCTAGTGGATTTGAAACCCCCAAGTAGAACCCCAGGGACCTGTGGAACAACAACACATACACATCGCATGATATTAATTATTTTTATTTCATAAATACATTTTAATTTTATTCCATTTCATTTCATTTCATTTCATGATAATGTTATTTCATTCCACTTCATGTTGTTTTACAAAAGTGACTCATAATAGTTAACAGTGAAATGATTGACCAATGTTTTTCATGATAGGTACAAGTTATATGTATATGATAGGTATAAGTTACATATATAGTATATATATATATATATATATATATATATATATATATATATTTAGCTATCGGATATGAGCTTTTGGTAATCTGATTGGTTCCCTACTACCAAGCTATCAGCTCATATCTTGCTAGTAGAGGAAAAGCAAGATGGTGGTATGTTTTCTTAAACGGCCGAAAAGAGTTGAAATTGACGGATTTTTATACAGAAAAACATCAACACCCTCAAACCAATGTATAAAAAAACAACATTGTGTAAAAATACATTAACAAATACGCAATTTAGCATGTTAAATGGTAAAATTCACCTAAAAATTACGTCTATTTACTTCAAAAACCCGACTAAATTAATTGGCTGCATGATATTAATTTGTTGCCAAACAAAGAAACTTACGGTTAAAATCAAGCTTACAACACACATTTCGTAGGAGATCACCAGTAAAGAGACTTTTTTTATTTAGATAAGCATTTGGAGTAGTAAAAAGCATGTTCTTTTTCAAAAACAACCAACTAAGTAATTTAGTTTCACTGCCGAAGGTGTTTCAGTTTCATTTTTGCATGGAATCAAAACCTTTTTCACGACAGCAACGCTAATATAAACAACTGACACACCTTTTGACTTCATAAAGGTACCTTTTAATCTTTTTCGTTCATCTGCTTAACACATTGACATTTTTTGCCTCTCGAGCAACATTTATACAACATTTCGAAGCTGTTTACCGAACAACTCAGCGAGAAACTCTATGTGAATGCATCATTACGCATGGCGGAAGTATTAGTTGCTTATGCCGGAAGTTTGTTGTTTCAAACATTTCGCTGTAACTGTGCTTGGCTATATAATAAAACAGTTATACCATTCGATGTCGTTGTATACGAACTAATAGCCAACTCGGCGAAGCGCCTCTTTGGCTATGAGCTCATATACAACTCGAGCTCATGGTATAACATTTAAATATATATATATATATATATAGATTTTCGCTTACCTCAAAAGTCTGCTACAGGCTGTTTCATCTAAAAAAGAATCTTCAGGCAGATGACAATTTTCGAAAACAGGTGGTGCTTATATCCTTATTGTCGGAACGTGGGAGTGTGGGGGCGAAACAATACATGCATTCAAATTCCGCGCAAACAGCGCGACAAAAGCCATGAATGCATGTATTGTTTCGCCCCCACACTCCCACGTTCCGACAATAAGGATATAAGCACCACCTGTTTTCGAAAATTGTCATCTGCCTGAAGATTCTTTTTTAGATGAAACAGTCTGTAGCAGACTTTTGAGGTAAGCGAAAATCTATATTTGCTCTAACTATATGTTATCGAGCACTCTTTGCGTTTCGTAGACCAAAACCCACACGTATATATATATATATATAAATGCATACTGTATATTGTCAATTAACACTTCAACATTCAATCTTATATTATATTTGTTTCATATCTTTCATTCATTTAGATTAGCGAAAATAGGAGTGAACTAATAAACCGATCTAATGACCATAATTTTACTGTGAAATACTACAATGGCAGTCTTGAATACGGAATTGGCGCATATGGAGGAAATATCGAAACGGTTAAATTGCTTAAATTTGTTTACCGAACATATGGTACAATAAGGTCATTTACAGGCAGCTATCATTCAATTTGGAAACTCTTTATTGGAGGTGAGAAAACCAGTACAACAAACTGCGAGTTTTACAATAGAAACCAATTGTTAGAATAAAATCTTAGCTTTTGGGTCAGTTCGAGTAGGTGCTTCTGCATTTTGATTCGTTGGGTTTGAGGTACGTAGGTGTAAATCTCTTATACTTATATAGAAAAAGAACAAGTTGTATTAAGAAAAGTGGGCTATTATTTATATATATAATATATATTTATGTACATATTTATATATATATATATATATATATATACACACATATATATATATATATATATATATATATATATATATATATATATATATATATATATATATATATATATATATATATATATATATATATATATATATATATATATATATATATATATATATATATATATATATTTGTGAAATTCATTAATAATTCATGAGTTTTGCAGCCAATCCAATTTCAGAAATTACGTCACATGTATACCCCTGTAAACCCCATACAAACCACTAGTGCTTGTAACTAATTAGCATCTCAATATGATTATCCAAAGGGATTTTTACTATTTATTCATTTCACAAGTTGTTTACAACACTCGCGTCTTTGTTGTATTGAATATACAATCACTCGCCTTCGGCTCGTGATTGTATAATTCAATACAACACGGCCGCTCGTGTTGTAAACATATATATATATATATATATATATATATATATATATATATATATATATATATATCATCATGCTGTCGGTCGCAAATGCGACAAAGACTGATTCCATTACTTGATCGCCGCTCTCCATTCTGCTCTCTGCTGTGAGAGTAATATCCATGAGTCGGTCCTGATGTCTCTCAGCTTCAGGTTTCTCTTCATGATGGTATCCTTGAACCGGAGACGAGGGCGTCCTCTCCTTCTGTGACCAGAAGACAGTTGAGAATAGAGGATCTGCTTTGGCAGCCTGTCTGACGGCATCCTCATGAGGTGACCAGTCCACCGGAGATACTTCTTGATTAGAAGATCTTCCATAGAGGGCAGCCCTGTCCGATCGAGTATTTCCTTGTTTGTCACTTTGTCCTTCCAGGTTATCCTCATGATCGAACGCAAATGTCGCATCATGAAGGCATGCAGCTTTTTCACCTGTCGTTTGTACACTGTCCAGGTCTCCGCTCCATATAGTAGGGTGGATAGCACGATTGCGCGATAGATCTTGTCTTTGACCCGCGTGGATACATGGTGATTGTTCCAGAGTTTCTGGCGTAGTCGGCCGAATGATGCGCTAGCCTTGGCCATCCTCCTCTGTATTTTAGCATCGATGCCGCCATCGCTTGATATCGTGCTTCCGAGGTAGGTAAATTCCTGAACGGAGTTCAGCTTATTACCATCAACCATGATATCCTCCTCTCGAGTTCTTGTAGTGTTGGGTTGGTACAGCACTTCCGTTTTCTTGATGTTGATCTTCAGGCCGAACTTCTTAGACGCAGTGGAGAAAGCATCCACTATACTCTGGATCTCTTCAGCAGAGTGGGCAACCAGTGCATTGTCATCTGCGAATAGCAGCTCTCTCACAAGTATCTGAGTAGTCTTGGTCTTCGCCCTGAAGTGTGCGACGCTAAATAGGTCAGCGCTCTGCCTTGATTGTATATAGACGCCATCCCCCATGCCTCGGAAAGCCTCTTCAAGCATTGCCGATAGGAAGATGGAGAAGAGCGTGGGGGCCAGTACACAACCTTGCTTGACACCATTGGTAACCCCAAACGTTTCCGAGACTTCCCCTCCAACACTAACATTCGCCATCATTCCTGTATGTAGGGCCTCGATCATAGTTGTCAACTTCTCTGGGCATCCATACTTCCTCAGTAGCTGCCATAGCCCGGTTCTCCCGACTGTATCGAACGCCTTCGTGAGGTCGACAAATACTATGTACAGTGGTCGATCCTGCTCAATACGCTTTTCTTGTAGTTGTCGGAGACAAAAGATCATATCCATGGTGCTCCGGTTAGATCTTAAACCACACTGTGTCTCCGGAACTACTTCTGGCGTTATGTGAATGGATAGTCTGTTGAGGAGGATCCTAGCGAAGATCTTGCCTTCTATGGCAAGAAGAGAGATTCCTCTGTAGTTCTCATAGTCTGTTCGATCTCCTTTCTTGTAGATGGTTGTAATGCTGGCATCCTTCCATGTTTGTGGTACAGAACCTTCCCCCAGTCTGTTGCACAGATTGGCTCCTCCATACTTCCATACTTCAGCAGGAATTCCATCACTTCCAGGTGCTTTGCCGTCTCTCAGGCTGGCGACTGCTCTAGTCATCTCATCCATGGTTGGAATCTCATCGAGGCACGTGTTTGTAATGCGCTGCTGGATGTTGTCAAGAGCTTCGGGTTCTATGTCACCAGGAACGTTGAGTAGCTTCTGGAAGTGTTCACCCCATCTTGCCACAACCCTCTTGCTGTCAGAGTAGGTTTTCATTCCATCTGTTGATTTCAAGTGAACAGGTCCCTTCTTCTCAGGTCCCCATACTTCCTTCAGTCCATTGTAGAAGCCCTTCATGTCGTTGCTGTCTGCGGCTCTCTGTAGCTCCTGTGCCTTCATTTCCCACCAGTCTGACTTCAGGGCACGGGTGCGTTTTTGTAGTAGTCTGCAAGCTTCTTTGTACGCTGCAACGGTGGATCTAGTACTCCTGGTCTGTAACACTCTCTGGTGGGCTTGGTCTCTTCTACACATAAGGTTCAGTAGCTCTTGGTCGTTGGGATCGAACCAGTCGTGGTGTTTTCTGTCTGGTTTGCCGAGAGATGATTTAGCTGTATTGTACACGACCTGCTGCAGAGCTGCCCATTTCTCGTCTGGTGATGAGCTTTCCTTCTCCTCCCATTGGGCGAGAGCGCTGTCCATCACCTGCTCGAAGCTCTCTCTCTGGCTGATGGTTTTGCTGTGTTGAGCTTGGTCGGTTTTCTTGCCCCTGTTGTGCTTTTGTCGTATTCTGAATGCCACTTTTGACCTCAGCATCCGGTGACCGGTCCAGCAGTTAGCTCCACGCATGGTTCGAGTACTGTGCATGGATGTCCATCTTATCCCGACACCTCGTGATGATGAAGTCGATCATATGCCAGTGACCGGAACGAGGATGCATCCAGGTGGTCTTACGTTCATCGTTTTGCTGGAACATGGTGTTCGTCACTATCAGTTGGAACTCAGAGCACAGAGCCAGTAGAAGCTCGCCATTGGAGTTGCGTTTCCCGATCCCATGTTTACCCATGACCAGGGGCCACTTGACATTGTCTCTTCCTATCCTTGCATTGAAGTCTCCTATCAGTAGCAGTTTATCGGTACGAGGGATGTCTCTGAGCGTACTTGCCAGCTGGTTGTAGAAGGCCTCCTTGTTATCGTCCGGGTTTGTCATTGTTGGAGCGTACACACTAATAAGTGTAGCAAAGTTATCCTTGGTCAGAGGGGGTCTCATCGTCATGATTCTGTCACCTACCATGGCCGTGGCATTTCTGTCAGTTTTGTCACGATGTCCTTCTTGATAGCAAAGCCCACTCCAGCCTCCCTCCTCTCTCCTACGGGTTTGCCACTCCAAAAGAAGGAGCATTCCAAGTCATTGAGACTACCAGACTCAGAGAGTCTTGTTTCGCACAGGGCGACGATGTCGATGTTGTACTTGGTGAGTTCCATTGCAACTAGTGCAGTACGTCTTTCTGGTCGGTCGGCTGTTACTTGGTCGAGGAGAGTCCTGACGTTCCATTGAGCAATTGTCAATAGTTGTGTTCTTCCTAGCTGATTTTTCACTGTCGACGGAAGGTGAGGTCGAGCAGTGCGGTCCTTGTTAACCCGGCGACGGCCGATCTGGTATGGTGTTTCGTGCGGTTGTACATTTCATGAAAACTGCTTGTAAGGGTGTTTAAGTGCTACTGGCTTTTGCACGTTACCAGTAGCACTCTCTCGGGGAGCTAATAGAGGTCTCACACCGGCAAGAACACGTCAAGACAGGCGCAAACTATTAGTCCCTGCACATTCATCAGCCGTCCTTAATGCTGCCACAGTGACATGGTTTTCTGTTAGGGTTTGCTCCCTTAGCCTTCGGTTCAGTCAAGAACCTGTACCACAAGGCAGTGGTTTACAAACTCTGCAAGGCAGGGGCGTCAAACTCCCTGAGGTATGTAATACCCGCATACCCATAATATATATATATATATATATATATGTTCTAAGGATTTAGGGTGAAGGAAAATTCGAGTGTAGAATATATACATTTGTACAAATGTATATATTCTACACTCGAATTTTCCTTCACTCTAAATCCTTAGAACATGCTATGTAATCGAGTGAAATGCCCAATATATATCATTTATAATATACCCAATTCTCTCCTGGCACTACCACCCTATTATATATACAGAACTCGCGATCAAGCTCTCGGCAACGGCCTCCGTGGCTCAGTGGTCAGAGCATTGCACTAGAATCGCAAGGTCGTGGGTTCAATTCCTGCCGGAGGGCCTGTGTAGTTGCATTTTTCGCAACTGCTCCCGGTTTGGTCTTAAAATGTATATATTCTACACTCGAATTTTCCTTCACCCTAAATCTTTAGAACATGCTATGTAATCGAGTGAAATGACCAATATCATCATAATATATATATATATATATATATATATATATATATATATATATATATATATATATATATATATATATGTATATATATATATATACATATACATACACATATACATACACATATACATACACATATACATATACATATACATATACATATACATATACATATACATATACATATACATATACATATACATATACATATACATATACATATACATATACATATACATATACATATACATATACATATACATATACATATACATATACATATACATATACATATACATATACATATACATATACATATACATATACATATACATATACATATACATATACATATACATATACATATACATATACATATACATATACATATACATATACATATACATATACATATACATATACATATACATATACATATACATATACATATACATATACATATACATATACATATACATATACATATACATATACATATACATATACATATACATATACATATACATATACATATACATATACATATACATATACATATACATATACATATACATATACATATACATATACATATACATATACATATACATATACATATACATATACATATACATATACATATACATATACATATACATATACATATACATATACATATACATATACATATACATATACATATACATATACATATACATATACATATACATATACATATACATATACATATACATATACATATACATATACATATACATATACATATACATATACATATACATATACATATACATATACATATACATATACATATACATATACATATACATATACATATACATATACATATACATATACATATACATATACATATACATATACATATACATATACATATACATATACATATACATATACATATACATATACATATACATATACATATACATATAGATATACATATACATATACATATACATATACATATACATATACATATACATATACATATACATATACATATACATATACATATACATATACATATACATATACATATACATATACATATACATATACATATACATATACATATACATATACATATACATATACATATACATATACATATACATATACATATACATATACATATACATATACATATACATATACATATACATATACATATACATATACATATACATATACATATACATATACATATACATATACATATACATATACATATATATATATTCGCGTGTAGTAGTTAATTGATAATATTTAATTGATTATTCGATCCTTTCGAATTCTATCATCCCGATTAAATTTGACACCATCTATCAAAGTCGGAAAAATTAGAAGTACAAGTCTGAATCCACTTGGCTATTGTTCATGCAGCCAAATATTAACCCACTTTCCCTTGGGAAGCTGACTGCTGAAACCTATTTTAGACTGTTTGCGGTCCCGCGGCTCCATGCAGGATCGAACTCGGAAGTTGCTTGAGACCCTGTTTAACCCTCTCAACCCTGAATTCCCTTTTAGTATTTTACTCTGGCTAACGCCAGACGATTTTACTCGTCATTGGGAAGTCGCTAGGGCTGAAAGGGTTAAATCATGTACACCAAGTATTTTTTTCTCCAGCACAAAAACAATATGCCTGATATATAGGCCCTCTGTTCACACACAAAACGCCTGTTGCGACAGAATGTCATCGCTCTATACTTAAAAGAGCTACATGCACGGACGCCATAAATTTTGAACAACTGCCTGAAATTGAGTAATAAATCAAAGCCCAGCAAAAACACGAAGTAAAGGCATTTTCAATAATAATTTAATAAAAGATTTAACGTTATTTAAATTATAATTGAAAATGCCTTTACTTCCTGTTTTTTGCTGTGCTTTCATATTTTATTACATGCACCTACGTTTTCCGCCTGGTTCGTCAATTGCCTCCATTTGAAATAATCAACTCATTATTACATGCCAGATCTACTGTAGATGTGCGTAACTGAACAAATAAAATAGAAAACAAATAACATTCTTTCTAGTTTACTATAAGAACAACGTACTGTTCGATCAAAAATTCTATTATGCAATTTTTATATCCTTCTTTCTATATTTGATGAATCTATTTCGATAATATTCTTTATATTTGATTATTGAAGTACATCACTCCAAGTATAGATAAAGTTTTGTCCACAAACTTTTTTTGCAGTTTTGAATATTAATCCAAAATCCGAAATCTTTTGCATCTTGAGACTTACCAGTAGGCCTGTTTCAAACGTCAAACGTTTCATGTGTCGAATCTAATGCAAATTAACAAATTTCTTTGTTTAAGTTCATTTACATCATAGATTCGACACATGATATAACTTCAGCGTTTAAAGCTATAGTTATACACGATGCGATTTTTCTAGAAATTTGCAACAAATAGCCTGAACGTTGCACGGGTTGGGGAAAAAATCGCACTGTGAGACACCCCATATGAACTTGCGATTTTGTCATTTTTGTCGTGCTGCAAGTTGCAAGAAAAGTTGGATGAGTTCTACTTTTGCAACTTGCAACGAAGTTCGCAAGTTGCTGAACGTGTAACACCCTTCCTGCAACTTGCGAATTGTATCGTGGGGTCTTTTGGTGTACATGCATGTGGTGTCGCACATAGTGTACTGTGTTTTCTTATATTATGTTGTGTTAAAATTTGTAAAGCTACGATTAGGAAAAGATAATTATGACATAAAACATGATTACTTTTAATTTTAGATGGAATGTCTAGAGCGTCGAGTAGCGTACGACCATCAGTTAGTACCAGTGTACCAAAACATCCGCTGGTTTGTCCTACTGTGCCCTCCTATAACCCTTCTATAGTTTTTGCAATCGGAGCAATGGAATTCCGAGCAATTGGAATGTCAAAGTTTCAAGCAAGAGGAAGTCTTAGTATTGCCAGCCACAATATTATTTTTACAACACCAAGGATTACTCCTGAATGTATTAACACAGTTATAGACGTTTCATCTTCAGCTCAAACAAGAGCACCGCCATTTTCAAGTGTATTGACGACTACAAGTTTAGAGACAGGTCAGCAAATTAATTCTATATCTCTTAGTTGGGAATAGATACGAGAAAAGATATTTTATTCTGTTTATTTTCTGGTAACCAAAAGAAATAGCAATGATGATAATGACTATCATGCTATTTCTTTTTCTCTCGATTGTGATTAACTGTAAAGTTTATACTAAACTGCCTGCATAAAGGCTCTTTTCCAGTCATCGAAAAAACCAGCTCGCTGCGAGTGTTTGCATCTACTTAAAAACAACTCACATTGCTTGTTTTCTCGTTGTGAGTTCTTTTTAATAAGATACAAGTACTCGTAGCAACATTAAAAAGAACTGACAACGAGAAAATAAGCACTGCGAGTTGTTTTTAATTAGATGCAAACATTCGAAGCGAGCTGCTTTTTGCGATGACTGAAAAAGAGCCTTAACAGAGTTACACGTATGTCTGAGCAATTGGTTAAAACGTTGTCTTGCTCCAAATACTGGCTTTACTTGTAATCAGTCAATTGTTTTATATGTTTTTAATTGGCGGGAAAGTCTAAAAAAATATTTTTTTACTAGGCGTGTTGATGGGACAGTGCCAAGGCTTTCTGCATGCAAGATAAATAGAATAGTGTGTCATTAAACAAACTAAAACTCCATAAAGCACCTATGAAAACAAACAAAAAAGTTAAATAATATAACTTAGTTTAACTATATGTATACTAATTTATGTATACTACTTTAATTATATGAAAACATGTTTTGCATAATTTTGGTACAGTTACAAACAAGTATTTTATTAATTCATATACATGCATGTGCAAGTATTACGAGTCAGCCTGGTTAGCGGGATGGACCATTTTATTTTAAAACATGGATTTCTAAAAACCCGATGGCGGAGATATATAAGCACTTTCTGAGTGTCCTCTTGTTGTTTTTAATAACAATTTTCAATCTTCTCGTCCATAGACAGCAAAATTTTTTAATATTTTAAAATATTTGTTCTATTAGAAAAAAGCAAAACTCTTGATTCAGCTGCTTACAGCCTGGATATCGAGTCTACAACAAAGAAGGCTACTCCAATGAGCAGTGGCCCGATCGCAGACATTCTCCCTTCAGTTACAACCAGAGCGATATCCTCATCACCCATCCTAGCAACAACTACAAGTTTAAGGAAAGGTCAGTAGATCAAAGTTCTTAACTGCAGATCTTTGTGAATAAAACGTATTTTAGGTCATAGCAAAGTCACTCCAACGTTGCATTTCAGCAGAGATTATAGAGGGGAAAAAAGGACAAACAGACAGACAGACAGACAGACAGACAGACAGACAAACAAACAAACAAACAAACAAACAAACAAACAAACAAACAAACAAACAAACAAACAAACAAACAAACAAACAAACAAACAAACAAACAAACAAACAAACAAACAAACAAACAAACAAACAAACAAACAAACAAACAAACAAACAAACAAACAAACAAACAAACAAACAAACAAACAGGCAGGCAGGCAGGCAGGCAGGCAGGCAGGCAGGCAGGCAGGCAGGCAGGCAGGCAGGCAGGCAGGCAGGCAGGCAGGCAGGCAGGCAGGCAGGCAGGCAGGCAGACAGACAGACAGACAGACAGACAGACAGACAGACAGACAGACAGACAGACAGACAGACAGACAGACAGACAGACAGACAGACAGACAGACAGACAGACAGACAGACAGACAGACAGACAGACAGACAGACAGACAGACAGACAGACAGACAGACAGACAGACAGACAGACAGACAGACAGACAGACAGACAGACAGACAGACAGACAGACAGACAGACAGACAGACAGACAGACAGACAGACAGACAGACAGACAGACAGACAGACAGACAGACAGACAGACAGACAGACAGACAGACAGACAGACAGACAGACAGACAGACAGACAGACAGACAGACAGACAGACAGACAGACAGACAGACAGACAGACAGACAGACTAATCTAGAAAAGTAGAAAAAGAAAACTCAGTTATTAAATGTCTCCAAAAACAGAGTAAGATAAAAGTTATGTTAAAAGATTAACATTTTAAAATATTTGTTTTGTTAGAGGAAAGCAAAACTGTTGATTCAGCTACTTCCAGCCTAGATATCGGGCCTACAACAAAGAAAGCTACTCCAATAAGCAGTGGCCCAATCATAGAAATTTTCCCTTCAATTACAACCAAATCGTTATCCTCATCACCCATCCTATTAACTAAAAGTTTAAGGAAAGGTCAGTAAATATTCAACGATTTTAACAGATCTTTGTAAATAAGGCTTATTTAAAGTAATTGTACTTCAAATATAGCAAACTTATTTCAACGTTGCATTTCATCTTCAGAAATCATAGAGGGGAAAGACAGACAAACAGACAGACAGGCAGACAGACTAATCTAGATAAGTAGAAAAATAGATCTCGGTGATTAAATGTCTCCAAAAGCCGCCAAGTAATAGTGTGTGGAAGTCATAAAGTTTGCACCCGAGAAACGTTTACACAGAGCTTACCGAGGCTTGAAAAAATGTTTAATCACTAATATTTTGGCATGCGATAGTGCTAGTTTGTAATAGCATGATCCGGTAGACAAAGTATAATTTTAATGTTATATTTTCGAGAATGCTGTTGATTGAGGAAATGGTCGTCTCTCGAATGGGCGAAATAGGCCTAGTGCGTTTTTGATGCTTGATCGGGCTTGCTAACGGAGAAAATTAGAATTTTCCCTCTTTTGAATGAAAGTTAATTGATGCGGACGAAGAAATTTAGAGATTATATATCTCTCCATAAAAACAGTACGATGAAATTTGCATTAAATCGATGCAATTAAAACGCATGGATTTGTGTATTTCGGCACTCTTGCATTGATGTCTTTAATAAGAATTTTCAGTATTCTCGTTTTTAGATAGCGTGTAGGTAATATTTTAACATTTTATAATATTTGTTTTGTCAGAAGAAAGCAAAACTGTTGATTCAGCTACTTCCAGCCTGGATGTCGGGTCAACAACAAAGAAGACTACTCTAATAAGCAGTGGCCCGATCGTAGACATTTTCCCTTCAATCACAGCCAAATCGTTATCCTCATCACCCATCCTAGCAACAACTACAAGTTCAAGGAAAGGTCAGTAGATCAAAGTTCTTAACAGAACTTTGTGAATAAAACTTATTTTAAGTTATTTTACTTTAAATATTGTAAACTTATTTCAATGCTGCATTTCACCTTCCGAAATTACAGAGAGAAAAGAAGGACCGGGAGACAGACGAACTAACAGACAGACAGACACAGACTAATCGAGAAAAGTAGAAAAAGAGAGCTCGGTAACTAAATGTCTCCAAAAACCGAGTAATTGTGTGTGGAAGTCATGAAATCCGCACCCGAGAAACTTTTACAAAACTTTCCAAAGCTTGAAAAAATGATAATAATTCCGACATGTGATAGTCGGTTGGTTTGTAATAGCATGATCATAGACAAAGTATAATTTTATTATTTTATTATCAAAAATGCTGTTGATTGAGGAAAAAGTCGCCTCGCGATCGTGCGAAACAATGGATTTTTGAAGTTTGGTCGGGCTTTCTTAGGGAGAAAAATAGGATTTTCCCTTTTTTGAATGAAATACTAATGCGAACGAAGAAGTTTAGAGATTATATCTCGCCATAAAAACAATACGATGAAATTGGCATTAAATCGATTCCATCAAAACGCATGGATGTGTGTATTTCGTTATTCTTGCATTGTTGTCTTTAATAATAATTTTCAGTCTTCTCGTTTTTAGATAGCGTGGTAATCTTTTAATATTTTAAAATATTTGTTTTGTTAGAAGAACGTAAAACTGTTGATTCAGCTACTTCCAGCTTAAATATCGGGTCTACAACAAAGAAGGCTACTGCAATGAGCAGTGGCCCGATCGTAGATATTTTCCCTTCAATTACAAGCAAATCGATATCCTCATCACCCATCCTAGCAACAACTACAAGTTTAAGGAAAGGTTAGTAAATCAAAGTTCGTAGGAGAACTTTGCGAATAAAGCTTATTTTAAGTCATTGTACTTTAAATATAGCAAACTTATTTAAACGATGCATTTCACCTTCAGAAATTACATAGGGGAAAGAAGGACAGGCAGATAGACAGACAAACAGACAGACAGACAGACAGACAGACAGACAGACAGACAGACAGACAGACAGACAGACAGACAGACAGACAGACAGACAGACAGACAGACAGACAGACAGACAGACAGACAGACAGACAGACAGACAGACTAATCTAGAAAAGTAGAAAAAGAAAACTCAGTAATTAAATGTCTCCAAAAACAGAGTAAGATAAAAGTTATGTTAAAAGCTTAACACTTTAAAATATTTGTTTTGTTAGAGGAAAGCAAAACTGTTGAATCAGCTACTCCCAGCCTAGATATCGGGTCTACAACAAAGAAAGCTACTCCAATAAGCAGTGGCCCAATCGTAGACATTTTCCCTTCAATTACAACCAAATCGTTATCCTCATCACCCATCCTACCAACTAAAAGTTTAAGGAAAGGTCAGTAAATAGTCAAAGTTTTTAACAGATCTTTGTGAATAAAGCTTATTTAAAGTCATTGTACTTCAAATATAGCAAACTTATTTCAACGTTGCATTTCATCTTCAGAAATCAGAGAAGAGAAAGACAGACAAACAAACAAACAAACAAACAGACAGGCAGACAGACTAATCTAGATAAGTAGAAAAAGAGATCTCGGTGATTAAATGTCTCCAAAAACCGCCGAGTAATAGTGTGTGGAAGTCATAAAGTTTGCACCCGAGAAACTTTTACACAGAGCTTACCGAGGCTTGAAAAAATGTTTAATCACTAATATTCCGACATGTGATAGTGCTAGTTTGTAATAGCATGATCCGATAAACAAAGTATATTTTTAATGTTTTATTTTCGAGAATGCTGTTGATTGAGGAAATGGTCGTCTCGCGAATGGGCGAAACAGTGCGTTTTTGATGCTTGATCGGGCTTGCTAACGGAGAAAATAGAATTTTTCTTCTTTTGAATGAAAGTTAATTAATGCGGACGAAGAAATTTAGAGATTATATATCTCCCCATAAAAACAGTACGATGACATTTGCATTAAATCGGTGCAATTAAAACGCATGGATTTGTGTATTTCGTCACTCTTGCATTGTTGTCTTTAATAAGAATTTTCAGTATTCTCGTTTTTAGATAGCGGGTAGATAATATTTTAACATTTTAAAATATTTGTTTTGTTAGAGGAAAGCAAAACTGTTGATTCAGCTACTTCCAGCTTAGATATCGGGTCTACAACAAAGAAAGCTACTCCAATAAGCAGTGGCCCAATCGTAGACGTTTTCCCTTCAATTACAACCAAATCGTTATCCTCATCACCCATCCTACCAACTAAAAGTTTAAGGAAAGGTTAGTAAATATTCAAAGATTTTAACAGATCTTTGTGAGTAAGGCTTATTTAAAGTCATTGTACTTCAAATATAGCAAACTTATTTCAACGTTGCATATCATCTTCAGAAATCAGAGAGGGGAAAGACAGACAAACAGACAGGCAGACAGACTAGTCTAGATAAATAGAAAAAGAGATCTCGACAATTTAATGTCTCCAAAAACCACCGAGTAATAGTGTGTGGAAGTCATAAAGTTTGCACCCAAGAAACCTTTAGACAGAGCTTCCAAGGCTTGAAAAAATGTTTAATCACTAATATTATGACATGTGATAGTGCTAGTTTGTAATAGCATGACTCGATAAACAAAGTGTAATTTTAATGTTTTATTTTCGAGAATGCTGTTGATTGAGGAAATGGTCGTCTAGCGAATGGGCGAAACAGTGCGTTTTTGATGCTTGATCGGGCTTGCTAACGGAGAAAATAGAATTTTTCTTCTTTTGAATGAAAGTTAATTAATGCGGACGAAGAAATTTAGAGATTATATATCTCCCCATAAAAACAGTACGATGAAATTTGCATTAAATCGGTGCAATTAAAACGCATGGATTTGTGTATTTCGTCACTCTTGCATTGTTGTCTTTAATAAGAATTCTCAGTATTCTCGTTTTTAGATAGCGGGTAGATAATATTTTAACATTTTAAAATATTTGTTTTGTTAGAGGAAAGCAAAACTGTTGATTCAGCTACTTCCAGCTTAGATATCGGGTCTACAACAAAGAAAGCTACTCCAATAAGCAGTGGCCCAATCGTAGACGTTTTCCCTTCAATTACAACCAAATCGTTATCCTCATCACCCATCCTACCAACTAAAAGTTTAAGGAAAGGTTAGTAAATATTCAAAGATTTTAACAGATCTTTGTGAGTAAGGCTTATTTAAAGTCATTGTACTTCAAATATAGCAAACTTATTTCAACGTTGCATATCATCTTCAGAAATCAGAGAGGGGAAAGACAGACAAACAGACAGGCAGACAGACTAGTCTAGATAAGTAGAAAAAGAGATCTCGACAATTTAATGTCTCCAAAAACCGCCGAGTAATAGTGTGTGGAAGTCATAAAGTTTGCACCCAAGAAACCTTTAGACAGAGCTTCCAAGGCTTGAAAAAATGTTTAATCACTAATATTATGACATGTGATAGTGCTAGTTTGTAATAGCATGACTCGATAAACAAAGTGTAATTTTAATGTTTTATTTTCGAGAATGCTGTTGATTGAGGAAATGGTCGTCTAGCGAATGGGCGAAACAGTGCGTTTTTGATGCTTGATCGGGCTTGCTAACGGAGAAAATAGAATTTTTCTTCTTTTGAATGAAAGTTAATTAATGCGGACGAAGAAATTTAGAGATTATATATCTCCCCATAAAAACAGTATGATGAAATTTGCATTAAATCGATGCAATTAAAACGCATGGATTTGTGTATTTCGTCACTCTTGCATTGTTGTCTTTAATAAGAATTCTCAGTATTCTCGTTTTTAGATAGCGGGTAGATAATATTTTAACATTTTAAAATATTTGTTTTGTTAGAGGAAAGTAAAACTGTTGATTCAGCTACTTCCAGCTTAGATATCGGGTCTACAACAAAGAAAGCTACTCCAATAAGCAGTGGCCCAATCGTAGACGTTTTCCCTTCAATTACAACCAAATCGTTATCCTCATCACCCATCCTACCAACTAAAAGTTTAAGGAAAGGTTAGTAAATATTCAAAGATTTTAACAGATCTTTGTGAGTAAGGCTTATTTAAAGTCATTGTACTTCAAATATAGCAAACTTATTTCAACGTTGCATATCATCTTCAGAAATCAGAGAGGGGAAAGACAGACAAACAGACAGGCAGACAGACTAATCTAGATAAGTAGAAAAAGAGATCTCGACAATTTAATGTCTCCAAAAACCGCCGAGTAATAGTGTGTGGAAGTCATAAAGTTTGCACCCAAGAAACCTTTAGACAGAGCTTCCAAGGCTTGAAAAAATGTTTAATCACTAATATTTTGACATGTGATAGTGCTAGTTTGTAATAGCATGACTCGATAAACAAAGTGTAATTTTAATGTTTTGTTTTCGAGAATGCTGTTGATTGAGGAAATGGTCGTCTCGCGAATGGGCGAAACAGCGCGTTTTTGATGCTTGATCGGGCTTGCTAACGGAGAAAATAGAATTTTTCTTCTTTTGAATGAAAGTTAATTAATGCGGACGAAGAAATTTAGAGATTATATATCTCCCCATAAAAACAGTACGATGAAATTTGCATTAAATCGATGCAATTAAAACGCATGGATTTGTGTATTTCGTCACTCTTGCATTGTTGTCTTTAATAAGAATTTTCAGTATTCTCGTTTTTAGATAGCGTGGTAATCTTTTAATATTTTAAAATATTTGTTTTGTTAGGAGAAAGCAAAACTGTTGATTCAGCTACATCCAGCCTGGGTATCAGCTCTACAACAAAGAAGGCTACTCCTATAAGCAGTGGCCCGATCGTAGACATTTTCCCTTCAATTACATCCAGATCGATATCCTCATCACCCATCCTAGCAACAACTACAAGTTTAAGGAAAGGTCAGTAAATCATAGTTCTTAAGAGAACTTTGCGAATAAAACTGATTTTAAGTCATTGTCCCCGAGCCGGGCGTAGGGCCGAAGGCCCGGAGCCCGGTGAGGGTGCTAATCTCGACATGCGTGGAGTCCACTTTACACGCGTGTTCAAATGCGAATCAGTTTGAGCGATCTGAATATTTATATATATATATATATATATATATATATGTGTGGACGGACCACGCGCGGTGAAGATTGTAGGGCACTGGAAACAATATAGTTCTTGACAAAAAAGATTTGAAGTAATATATTCTTGACAAAAAGACTTGAGAAAGGAGTTTTGGGGATACGTACATTCATTTCAAAAGAAGAGAAACAAATCAACGTCTTGGCTAAAGGAAACCCGTCAAACCGAACCTCGAAAGAGGGAAAAAGATATAGAAAACCAACGATGATAAAGGCCGAAAAGTTTAAGCTACGGTAAAAATATAGAGCAGTCGCTCTCAGTAATCACGAAAACTTAGTAGCAAAACTGTTCGAGTTTCCCTGTTTACATCTATGACTGTTAATTTTGTTTTATATTATGACATTTTGTGTGTCCTTGAAGTCCGTTTTAAACGTATCATATCCATAATTGCATGTTTTTTCTTGGCGATGCCCGTTGTATTTTTTACCTGTGGCTGCCGTCT
>OZ035997.1:90584964-90687464 GCA_964035015.1 Corallium rubrum
TATGATATAGTAGGTTAATACTGCCGTAACAGAGAACGTAAGTGGTCTAACGTTTCGAGCGAAGGCCCTTCGTCAGAGAGAAACGTTTCTCTCTGAGGAAGGGCCTTCGCTCGAAACGTTAGACCACTTACGTTCTCTATTTCGGCAGTATTAACCTATACCATACTTCCTGTATAGCTTTAGGTAATGTATTTTCCCTCGTCCATTATCTTTCCAACACTTTTCTGAGAATTCTAGCTGATCACTGATCTAGCTGATTGTTTGAATGAGGTCCAGCTTAAGTTCCATATCAATCTTCTTCAACCACAAACCAATTCCTTTCAACATATCCCTAATGCACCGATTACAATCAGTATGATGGTTTCTTTCCTGCACTTCCAGATCTTAATAATTTTCCATTTCAAGTCGATCCAGGTACTTATCGTGTTTCTCCTGCTATCTATCCTTCTCCAGGGCCGTCAAAGTCCCTCTAACCTGAAACATCTTCCTAGTGCTGAAGGCGCGAGATCCCCTAGGGGGATCCGGGGGCATGCCCCCCCCCCCCTCCCCCGGAAGTTTTTTTTATTTTCTCACTCTCTGAAACGCGATTTCCTGCATTTTGAGGTCAGTTTACTGTTCACAAAGTGTACTGTTATCACTAAGAGTCCTGATGAAATTACAATTCAATATTAACGATAATTTATATTAACAAGTCAAAATTCATTCTTAAAGTGCCACTAACCCCAAAAAATTTTTTTCGCAAATCTAAAAGCCCTTATTGAGTGGATTAGTCCAGTGAATAAATTATTGGTATTGGACATTTCTTTGGTCTTCTGTAGACCACCAAAGTTGCAAAAATTGGCATATGCATGTCCCATGGCAGAGAAGGAAAGGGAATGGGTATATTCCTGGTGTGACGTCAGACAAGCCAAACAAGGAGCTCATTTGAGCTCTGTCTGCTGAATGCATAGAAATTTTACATTGAGTTAGTTGGGAAAATGACTTTTCAACTCAAGAAATTCTATGTATTCACCAGACAGAGCTCAAAGAGTTCCTTGTTTGACTTGTGTGACGTAACACCAGGAATATACCCATTCCCTTTCCTACTCCGCCATGGGACATGCAGATGCAACTTTGGACGTCTACAGAAGATCAACGAAACGTCCAATACCAATAATTTATTAACTGGCCTAATCCACTCAATAAGGGCTCTTAGGTTTGCGAGAAAAAGTTTTTGGGGTTAGTGGCACTTTAAAGGCACTAATAGAACAGTGCCAGACAGGCTATCCATAAAATTTATCTAATTTACATTTGATTTCACCTAAGCTTAAAGATGATCTAATAAATTGGGATAATTTGTAGTATATAACTCCCCCATATGATAGAAGCCATGTCTTGCTGATTCAAACTTGACCTTATTTAGTCTAATACTATATGTATTACTTCTATTATTGTAAGATTGGTTAAAAGACTTGACATAGTTATCGAAAGGTGGTCCTAGCTGTGATTTAAGAATTTAAAGACACGAATACAGGCAGATTTTTCTATCAAGTTATATATTAGAGATTACTTTTAAATACTTGCCTTCAAAATGCTGCATAATGTGTTTCTGTAGCTAGAAATCCAAAATTTTCTGGGAGCATGCCCCCGGACCCCCCAGGAGTTCCTTGCGCCTTCGGCGCTCGAGGTTCTTGCCGCCCCCAAAGCCAAGACCCTGGCTACGCCACTGCTTGCAGCTTGAAATGATCAGTTTAAGAACAAATTTATTTACAGTGACTTAAATTAAAAAGAAAAATTAACTAATTTAATTTAACTAAGCTGCATGCAAAGGACTTTATTTTAGAGAAACAAAAGTTCTTAAGTTTGTTTCTTTCCCTTAACCAAGATGCAATTTTACCGAACTTGCTATCTATAAATTGCTACAATCATTGACATAATTCTTGAAACAAAGCTAACATGAAATGGTTTCATGTCCCCCCTTCCCCTCACTTCAATGTTGTGGAACTCAAAACGTTTGCAATTTGCACTCAGTCAACCTGCCATTACATTTAAATGTTCAGAGTATCAACATTGAAAAGGGGGGACGGAGGGATAGCAATTCATGCAAAAAAAGAGGCTTAGCAATTAACATGGCATTATTCACTCGAGTCGTTTCAACTAATTTTGTCAATGATTGTAGCGTCTAAGTAATTTTATTATATAAATTAGAGTGTTTTATTGATTTTTCCGCCACTAATAAAAGTGTAATCTCACATGTGCGATTATTTATAAGAAATAACATGACTTGAGGAAAATTAGCGATTAAATTTCCCCGCCGCCGAGGGAAGATTTTTGAAAGTCCGAGGGCCGCAGTCATGTTATTAGTGTGTAATATTATGATCGCGGGGGAAAACTTTGAGAATCTTACCGACAGGAAATTTACACGGTTGATCAGAGAAATTGCATCTAATTTTCCCGTGCATGTTGATGAGGAAAAATATATGCAAGCGGGAAATTTAAAAGAAGACAAAGGATTTCTTTGTCTTCTAATTTTCCCTCATCAACATGCACGGGAAAATTAGAAGACAAAGGATAAATTTCCCTCTTGCATGATCATGAGGGAAATACGAGGTTTACATTCCCCCGGAGAACAAAAGTATCCGAGGCGATCATGGTATTATTATGATAATCGCACGTGACGATTATCGCTGAATCAGCATTACTCTGGTCAACACTCGAAATGAATTCCATATTTCCACGCATCCATGTATTATTCTCTATATATACAGTACCGCAATGAAAAATGGAAAATATATTTTTGGTCGGTCCATACTAAAAAAATATATTTCCTAGTATGGATCTCTCAACAGTTAAATAGCATATTTTTATTAAAATCTTAATCATACAAGTTTGTTTAATTTTACACTTATGGTCAAATGCTAACAGCACTTATGCATGGCGTTTTTACCCAAAAAGACGATCGATTCTAAAATTAAACATCATCTTACAAAACTAGCTGATTACTTATTTACTATGTAGATATATTCAACCTACGTCTCGAATACTATTCTTTGTTAAATAACGACGGATATAATCTATATCATGAATTTGGGCCTCAGAATTAAACTTAGTTACGTCCGTCTGGGTAAATATAAACCTATACTTAATTTGAATCAATCGCAATGGACTACACGTCAACATTGTACAATAAAGGCTCATGGGCATCCGCGTCTAACGTTTTGGCGCCCTTGGCATTATATAATTAATGGTATTTTACTTTATTATATTTCATTTTCATATTTGTTGTGTTTTGTTTTGTTCATTTTGTTTTGTTTTGTTTTGTTTTGTTTTGTTTTGTTTTGTTTTGTTTTGTTTTGTTTTGTTTTGTTTTGTTTTGTTTTGTTTTGCGTTGCGTTGCGTTGCGTTGCGTTGCGTTGCGTTGCGTTGCGTTGCGTTGCGTTGCGTTGCGTTGCGTTGCGTTGCGTTGCGTTGCGTTGCGTTGCGTTGCGTTGCGTTGCGTTGCGTTGCGTTGCGTTGCGTTGCGTTGCGTTGCGTTGCGTTGCGTTGCGTTGCGTTGCGTTGCGTTGCGTTGCGTTGCGTTGCGTTGCGTTGCGTTGCGTTGCGTTGCGTTGCGTTGCGTTGCGTTGCGTTGCGTTGCGTTGCGTTGCGTTGCGTTGCGTTGCGTTGCGTTGCGTTGCGTTGCGTTGCGTTGCGTTGCGTTGCGTTGCTTTGCTTTGTTTTGTTTTGTTTTGTTTTGTTTTGTTTTGTTTTGTTTTGTTTTGTTTTGTTTTGTTTTGTTTTGTTTTGTTTTGTTTCGCATTATTTTATCATTTTTCTATTTTAGATAAGTTAGTTGAATACTTCAATGATCCTTCAATTATTACGACCGCAGAAGAAAAGTGTGTTGAAAAACCGTTTCCAGGATTTGGCTTAAAATTTCACGGTGTTCGACTGTCGGAAATGTTTGTAGGTGTCATTTAAACGTTTAATTACCTGTTTGCTATTTCTTTAAAAAATTACAATATTACACCACCAAGCAAAACCAGAACTGCATGCATGGCGAGAGTCAATTAAAATTGTTATCCTTTGTTGAATTCATAATATGCTAAAGCAACACACCACCACTAAAACTACATGTTTTAAGTCTTGTCGCCTCAACTAAGCGGAGAAACAAATGAATATTCCAAACTCTCATCCACTCTGATCATATATATTTGAACAAATTTTAATTAGGTATTAAAGGCGTGTAATCCAAAATGAGTCAGTTTACGCGTGCACGTGAATTCATGTGTATCCATACTTTAAACCAACTCGAATATTTCTGTTTAACTGTCCAATTATTTTTTTACAGATTTGTCCTAATGGTTTAATACGTTTCCGTGACAACCAGTTTCAACAGTGGCCAACAATTCTTGGTAGCGTACAATCGCATGAAAACGATTTTATTTTTGCCCCCTACTGGTCACGAGTAGATTTGCCTGCTTTCCAAACAAATGAATCTAAAGTACGTTTTAAATCCTACCACCAAGATATCAACCCTAGTCCCCAGGTTTTTAACCGCGTCAACAATGCTGTCAGGAATTTTACAAGTCAAGATACTTTTAATGCAACATGGGTGTCAGTGATAACTTGGGAAAACTTAAAACCTTTTAACTCCAAAGATTTTGAAGGGGTTTGTATATTTTTGCTATCATGCATATATAACGGTTGTATTCTTCTCTTTTCTTTAATAACTATTCTTTTCAACTACTCTTTTCATTTAATGTGAGTTAATTTATACATCGATGTTCATCCCTTTTCCCTTTTTTGATGTAATGTATTTTTGACTTTTTGTCCGCTTGTGCGTTTGCTCGCCCATCTGTTCGTTCCTAACTCATTTATTGCTACTGCTACTCATGTTATTGCTACGTATTATATAAAATGCTGTGCTATTAACCCTTTCATGCAGGCTTTTCGTGATGTCTCCTTTTGACGAGTAAAATATCTGGCGTTAAACAAAGTAAAAAGATAAAATTGTTTCACAACATTGCGCATGAAAAATTTAATCGATTACAGTGTGTTTATTCCACGACACACCCAAAATTCGTTGCTCCAAGAGACGCGTTAAATCCTTTATCCAACTATCTTAAACGACGGCGTCAAGTGGGCAGGCCTTCGAAGAGAGTGAGAAATTGTGGGGTGAAAATGCTATTGGGATGCGATAACTAGTGGAATAACTATAGTTGTCCCACTCGGATAACTATACTTATCACGCTATGTATACAAATGAGATTAAGACCCCGTTTACACGATGCCGGTACAATTTGAAAACGGAACAAAATCATGCCGTTTAGGCGTTGCGTCTACACGATACCGGCACAAAAATGACATGAAAACGGCACAAAATGAAGACGGGTTCCCTGACTGCATGAAATTAAAACGGAACAATAACCGGTATCGTGTAAACGCCCGTGCCGTAACAGTTTGATGACGGTACGGTAATCACGATATATACGACCACAGTATTCGGGTCAGCAGTATTCACAAAGTCTTCTCAATTCTCATTGGAAGAGAATAGTCACATGCTAATCCGTCGTTATCCCCGAGCCCGGGCGTAGGGCCGAAGGCCCGGAGCCCGGTGAGGGTGCTAATCTCGACACGCGTGGAGTTCACTTACACGCGAAATTACACGCAAGTGGGAAAGAAATTCTGCGAGATGTTTATTTATATATATGTATGGCAACAAATCCGCAACTTTCGCAGTTCGGATAGCAGGGTACTGTTTGGCCAAAGCCTGTAAAGATTCTGCTCTGGTGTATTCCACTTAACTCGAGGGAGAACGTAGAGAACGATGAAGAAATCAGTTTGAAACAAACGGCTTTTTAGATCTTGAAGAGAACTGAATGATGCCTGGTCACGGAAAAAGTAAGAAACCGAAGAAGAAAAACAATCTGAGTTCTGAAAAGAGTATAAACTGAATTGGCAGTGTTTGTGGTGACAAAAGCAGAAGTAATTTTAACGGTAGGAGATTCATATTTACCAGTTTAGCTGAGTCTTGAAAAAGAAAGTCATGCAATATAAATAATATTCTTGTCTACAGTTGTCTTTGGACGCTAGGACGTGGCATTGTGTCTTTTCTTGGCCACTATTATCTATTTTGAATAATCATTTGTTATTTGGTTCATCTCGTTATTTCTTTTTTAATATTGACTTTGTATGCTCTTTCGGTGTGTCAATACATGACTACAGATGAACTTTGCCAATGAATTTTCTTTGATATTATACTGGTTTGTTTCTCTATTTCTATTCAAAAATGTTCAGGCTGTTAAATTATTACATACCACAGAAGTATAATAGACTAAATATAAAAACATAAAAACTATAATAGACTTAAATACAAAAAAAAACCAAAAAAAAACCAACCAGAAAGTGTGTGGTGGTGGTGGGGGTGGTTTAAAAGAATGTATATATTAAAAGTGGGCGATGAGTTATTGCAATCATGTATTTCTAGTATTATACTGGCACCGTGCAAACGCAAGACGTTTTGGCTTGTATTTACACACCGGCATGATTTTGTTCCGTTTTCAAATTGTACCGGCATCGTGTACACGGGGTCTTAACACTGCTAATTTAAACAGCAAATGGCTTTCATTCACAATGAACATTCACTGAAACAAAGCATTTCATCGTTTATCAGAAATGTATTTTAACCTTGCTTTCAATCAGCTATTGTCTTCTCATGTAATTTTGGGTGTGCCCTTCACTCACGATGTTAATTAATTAAATCCCATATCACACTCGTGACCATTAATTAACATTTATTTCATCATTGAGTCGGTTTTCTTTGATGTACCGCGGGCTGTATATATAGCATACAGCCCTTATATGAACACTGATTAGATAAGAAATGAGCAAAAAACTAGGAACCTATTTGTCCAAGGTGGAAAAAATAGACAAAACATTGTTGGAAAACCTCCTCAATCGTGAAATAAGTCAGATAAATCCTCGAACGTCGGGATGTATGCGATATACAGCCATCGGACGATATAGAGCGATATACAGTCAACTACTTGCATGTAATTAAAAAGAACTCGCAGCGTTTGTTTTTTCGCTATGAGTCATTTTTAATTAGATGCGAATACTCGCAGCGAGCTGCGAACCATCTTGTGCGATGACTGGAAAACAGGTTTTAGACAGAATAAAGAAGTTTGGCGTTTGACTGAGTAAAAAGATAAAGTTGTTCCACAACAACAACGCGCATGGAATGGGTTGTTTCCGCCATTAATAAAATCGATAATATCACGGTGTGATTATTCATAATAATACAAATATGTTGATAATCTTAAAATGCATTAGAGTTTATTGCTTTATTTTATTAGTTTCATTATATAATAAACAGAACAACACATGAACGCTTGGAAATAAAATGTCTATTTCTCGTGATGAACAGGAACTATTTCTCGTTCGCGCTTTGCTGCACTCGTTAGATATCCTGCATGGTTAACACTCAAAATAGATTTCATATTTCGGCACATTTATGTATTATTCTCATGCTAATAATGTAAAAATTTCCTTTTTCACTGACAATTTAATGTTTTTCACTGACATATTAATGTTCAGTAAATCATTTGCATAAAATTGAAAGTGTTTCAGCAATACTAACAAACATACGTCGTCCACCAAAGTTTATAATAGGTGTAATGTGACATAATTATTGAGAAGTTTTCTATATCTATCTTTTTTAAAGAAAACTTGCCTGATTTTCCCCGACGTTTAATTTGTTCAGTAATCCTGTTGGGATATGATTTCTTCCTTAAGAGCTATTGAAATACACTTCAAAAACTTGAATGTTTAGGTACAAACAAGTCAATAATATTACCATATTCTTTTTTATAATAGAGAAATCTATTTCAAGTTGTTTTTCTATCTGACGAAACATCCTGGTTTGTTCTATATATTTATGCAAATATTGAATGGTCGGTGCCAGCTTCAAGGTATGCTAAATTGTAAAGCAATTAATTTCTAGAGAACCAGTACGTTTAACCATTTGGCGTCTATATTATTTTTTTCGGAAGGATGCAGCCTTCAATATTTTGCTCTGGCTATAACGCCATACGATTTTAATCGTCAAGAACTTCTTTATAGTTCAACAAAAGACTAATTTTGATAAGAAATGGTTAAACTCCAAATTTCATTATTGATTACGACATAATTTGTTTATAACAACAAATAAAATGTGCATGTATGCAAAATACGTAAAATTTCATTGACATGCAAGCAGTAATTTAAAGATACAATATTATTGACCACGGACACTTTTCGCCTAGTTTATATTATACAAAAAATAATAAATTAACAATGGTAAGAATATTTTTATTTGGTAAAAGATCCGAAATATTCCATTCAACTCAGCGATTTGATTATTATAGCACCATTAAAACATATAAAATATTGTTTAGTAAGGCTTTGAACGTTTTGTTAAGTTTGTCCAAAATTTTATCACAATTGAATATATTTCAGACATTAAGCCGTGCAATCAAACAAAAATTTTGCATGGTGAATGGAACAAGAATGGACGGTAAAGAACGTAGACAACGTGATCAATAATCTGCCAATCAAAGTGGAGATAATTTATTAAGATGTTACAAAGAGAGTTCATTCTGCTCATGCAACAGACTTCGGCTACTTTTTACTGTCTCCCAATCGAATTATATTTTCTCCTGACTGGAATATTTGACGTAACAATGAATGAGATTAAGAAATTTATGTCCAAGTCAACGTTGGACTTGAAGTTTTTCTAAATAGTAGATCGAGGCCGTTACCGAGAGTAATTATAACCTTAATGAACGGTGGAATAAAAGTAGCGTGCTGCGTAGGCAGTGTGGAAACAACAATGTCAACCGTCTGAGTTTGACGTTCCTCTCTGACGAAGGCGACCTTCGCTCGAAACGTTAGACTCCTACGTTCTCTGTTTTGGCAGTATATCAAACCTTACTATATATTCCTTTAATGAACATGCAGTTGTGTGGCATTGAAAACAAGGCCTTTTAAAAAAAGAACGTTTATTTTTTAGGGAGGAGTACCCGAGGTGGCAGCATGTTGCAGGATTGCCAGTTATTGGCTGGAATACAAGAAGACGTGGTTTTGAGTATAGCGATGGATTACAATACCAGAACTTGCCATTGTAAGACTTTACAACTTGTATGCAATAACTAAACAATTTTAATTCCAGTATTAATTTTGTGTTTTTCTCTGCGAACTGATCATACAAATACATAATTATGATTAACGCAGAAAATATTATAATTACTTTCGATATACTATCAAATTGAATGCTATACTTTACCAAACTTAAAATTTCCTAGCTGAGTTTTATATTTTAAGAAATTTTATCATATTAAGGCAAAATAACTGTTGTTATAACAGTACTCAGAATGTCCTAATCGGTTACTATATAGTCCACAAAACTATATACTCCGAGTTTTACAAAACACTTGGTAAAAATTGAATTAAATTTTGAGTGAATCAGCAAACCAGAATTAGGTAAAATTGATGTGAATGTTATTGAATTGCCAACACGTTTTCATAATAGTCAAAGCAATAAGAATCAAACACAGAAAAGTTTACCCCAAGTGCGCTGATCACCAACAAGTTAGAAAAAAGGCTTATTTATGAGAAATCTGCAATGTTAAATTACTAGATAATTATGGCGGTGACATTACTGGTATATATAGTGAAGTAGTGTTGGTGGGTGCATGTATTTAAAATAAACGATCGATTTAAAAGAAATGAAATGTTTCATCTATACTATTTTTCAAAGCTAACAGTTACAAAAAAATCGCACAATGCAATATTTTTTTAGTTGCCTGCAAATCTTGCTCTCGCTATTATAGACTATTTAAGTTGAAAGAAATATAAAACGAATATTACTACAAAACAAAATGGCATTGCAAAATAAATTCTGAGATTGATATTTATATATTACATTGTACTGCATTAATTTCACTGCACTCGGTGTGGCGGTTCGTTGTATTGCATTTGCAAGACTTAATTGCATTGCGGTAAATTTCAACTCCGATTGAAACATCGAATTTTTGCCGTACCGAATTCAATCCATAAACTATGACAACAGTAAAAAAAGATCAGTTTTTTTCCACATTTCGTTTGGATGTTATATAGATTAAAGGTGCTGTTACCTGATGCGATTTTTCTTGCAACTTGCAATAAATCACTGAATGTTGTAAGTCGCATAAAAAATCGCACCGTGTAACACCCCATAGCAACTTGCGATTTTGTCATTTTTGCCGTGTTACAAGTTGTAAGAAAAGTTGGATGGGTTCTACTTTTTGCTGCAACTTACAACAAAAATCGCAAGATGCTGAACGTGTAACATCCTTCCTGCAACTTGCGATTTTTTTTTCCATATGTAAATTTGTTGCAAGTTGCAAGAAAAATCGCATCGTGTAACAGCACTTTAAGAACACTTTGAAATAAAATAAGACGCCTGCTCAGGAGTTCACTCGGGCTACTGATTTTTTCAATTGTCGTAGCCTGGGCATATCTAGAAAACCTGAGGAACAGTGTGCGTATAGTTATGTAGACCCGCTCTGCGTGAGACTGATTGCACAGTTCGAAATCAGTACGACATAACAGTACCCACTTTGGTCTTCTTTATATGGTGTTATATGAAGTACACCGTTCCATGAAGCGTTTGCGTAAACAAGCATTAAACGGACCTTATTTGCTAAAATATGGCCCATTGGCCCTTAATACTTTCAGTGGACAGTACCTATGGTACTGGATTCGGCATATTCCAGTTTAACATGTTTTGAAACACGCATTTCCAAGTGTAGTAAAATAATAAGACACCTACATGATGTCTAGACGACTAGACATGCTAGTTCAACATTATTCGGTGCTTATTATTTTATACTTGCGTTTTGTAGTTGTTGGAGCAAGCAGCAGAAACCTTTTTTGTGTTTCTCTCATAGTACTCTCATAATTTACAAAATTTGAGATCCTAACCACTTTCAGTTTCCCATTTCGATATGGCTCGTCAGCTTTGTAGGTCTACTACAATCGGCATGTGAAGTTTTAAGCAAATTGTGACACCGAAAAAAAGGGAGCCGAAACTAGACTCAGCCACAAATAGCCCAAGTAATAATCAAACCAATTTTTAGCTAACATAAATACCTATTACTATTAATTACAGCTGACGTTAATGTACGGTAAATATATTTTTCTTTAGTTCAGGCACAATAAACGCTGAATATATTGATAATGTCACGGGAAATCTTGGGCTTGGATGCTGGATATTTAATGTTAGCAGGAAAGAACCAAAGTCGGCAGACCTCTTATGCTATGGATGGTTTCAGAACACATTTACAGTTTTTCAGAGAAGCCACTTGCAATGCCCGCCTTCATATCTTCTTGCCTGGTTTGATTACAGATTTGCACCGCTCAATTATCAGGGTCAATTTTGCTTTGTCAATATAATTCCTGTGTTTGGATTTGCAGTGCGATGTTGCTACGATCGTTTATTTCTCAATCTCCTCACAACAATACCTTCTCCCGGTAGCTTACTTTTACGAAATCCGTTATATTTCCCAACTGATGAAGATGATTATGGTTATCAAAAGTGCTGTGTGGACTCTAATTTCTGTTTAGCATACTTCCTTCGTCGCCCAAAAGAGGACGGATCATTTTACCGAGCGCCACGAAGAAGTAAGGTTTTTTAACGTCTTTTTAAAGTGTCTATGAAACGAAAATTATGTCTGTCTTATTTGAAAGAACACGTAAAATGATAGAATAACATTTTTGCCGTTTTTCGTTTTTTTGCTTCGTTCTTGAGTTATTTTAGTTTGTTTAATATGCCGTGCCAATTGCACATTTCGACGTCACACGTGCATAACGAGTTATCAATAAAAAGTTATATATCTTTACTAGCATCAAATATATAATCACATGAAAATGTACATGTTTAGTGTTCTGGACAAAAAAACATCCACATGCTTCGTTCGAATTAATCGTTCGAATTAATTTGCGTTGATAATAGAAAAGATATCTAACCTTCTCAAACTCATGAATAATTCATGAGCTAATTAGCCAATCAAAAACACGTATTTCGTCACGTGCGTGAGTTGCGAAACCCCGGTAATAAACGAAAAATTGAATTAATAATTAGGAAATTAGATAATAAACGCTTTAAACAACAAAAAGCGTACATTACAACATTTCTAAATTATAAAAACAGTCAAAACAAAGAAAACTGTATTATTACCACAATTCTAAATTATAAATGCAAAACTCAACTCACACAAGTTAAGTTAGGTTATATAATAGCACGCCATCTAATTAGGGAATTCTACAACAATAAACTATTGTCAACTGAGAAGTTATTTCATAAACTCGTGGCTCGCGTTTTACCAGGGTTTCCAAACACTTGAGAACAATTGAATTCACTCGACTGTTCACCGCGCGATTTTCATAATTGTTCTCTCGAGTTTGTAAAACACTCAAGACAACAAAAACCACTCGGCCGTGCCGGCCTCGTGTTTTCATTGCCTTTCGTGTTTTACAAACTCTCGAGAACAATTATAAAAATCGCTTGGTGAACAGCCTCGTGAATTCAATTGTTCTCGCGTGTTTGGAAACCCTGGTAAAACACTCGCACTCGTTTATGAAATATTACTTCTCCATCACTCATTATGCACGCACGACGTTAAATGCTTAATTAATTTGCATATGGATCGAACAAACTGAAATATGTCAAGAACGAAACAATTAAACGAAAAACTGCAAAAGATATTATTCTGTTAATTTGTTAGCCAATCATATTCAAGTAATTTTTCCCTCTATATTATTAGGTTAAAAATTAAACCTTTATTCTTATACGACGTTTCGGAGTCTTACTCCATTGTGAAGTACTGCGCACTGATGGCGGTTAACATGCTTTCAGTGCGCATGCAGTACCTGACGATGGAATAAGGAGTTAGTAAGACTCCGTCGTACAAGAAATTTTTAACTTTTAACCAAATAAAGCCTTTGGTCATTAGTATTTTTATTTAACAATTTTTCGCCTCAGGCTCAGTGAATACCGGTGAAGAACCTCGACAAATTGTTTTAGTGTAAATACACATTTACGTACTTTTAGCAATAACATTTTCTTTAAAATTGTTAATTTCCTCGTCTGTCGCATTGACAAATTGGCTGGCGGCCATTTTGAATAAACGCTGTGTCGCTGTAGGTGTTTATCGAGAATTAGTCCGAAGTAGTTCGACCAATAATCACCTGAGTGTGTATTTATGCCAAGCCGGTAATATTATTCATAATGGGGCTCAGACAATTCGATATTATCCATTTTAAAGTATTTTCACATTGTTATAGTGCCTATATGCAACGAAATTTTCAAGTTAGAGAAAGTGATATTAGAGTAAAGTTTGAGACTACTTCTTTCAATCGTAAAAGTTTCAGGCCGAATAATTCATTGTATGTTTGTTTAGCGACGTTTGAAAAACGGGCTGTTGACCCAAAGAGTTGACTAATGACATATGACATATAACCCATAACTAATGACATCACCAGGGTCTACATGAATTCTTATTGTTATTGAACACTGTTCAAAACACTATTTAAAACTAAAAAGTCGGGGGAAAGTGTTTACAAAGGTGTGTACAATTCATTCATACAGAGTTATTTGTTCCTAAAATATGCATATATAGTCGAAGCCGTATTCAACTTAGTTGTCTTATGTGTAATTAACAATGTACTGTACATAACATTTAGTTTTATTCTTTTCCGAATTGTTTAATCATGTGTTTTGGACTCTCAAACTTGTATTTTCCATTTTACAAGAAACTGTATGGAGCCACCTTAAAGAGGAAATGAAATGAAAATTAAGTTTGTTTCATATTCACGATCTCCTGAAAGTGATAAAGAATGACTTTTACAGTTTATCTATATTTGACTTCGTTCACAAGTCATTTAGAATTGTTTGATATGTAAATGATATAAGCTGTGGCGTAAATTTATGTGCAGATAGATTATTGTGTGTTATTGGAATATCATGTATATCTTTAGAATTATTAAACAATATTATTGAAAACTTTGCAACTATATGGACCTCAACACACTAAGCATCACAAGACCAAATTTTGTTCGGTAACGTCAAAGATATACACGATTTTCTATATAACTCACATTAATCTGTACATAACTTTACGTCACATTTCATCTCATTTACATATCAAACAAATCTAAATACCTTGAGAGCGAAGTGAAATATGGAAAACTGTTAAAGTAATTCTTTATTAGTTTTGGAGATCTTGTAGATAGAGCAAACTTAATTTCCATTTCATTTCCTCTTTAATATAATTTAATTTAATTTAATTTAATTTAATTTAATTTAATTTAATTTAATTTAATTTAATTTAATTTAATTTAATTTAATTTAATTTAATTTAATTTAATTTAATTTAATTTAATTTAATTTAATTTAATTTAATTTAGGTTGGTTCTTTGGAGACCCTCATTATCAAAACATGGACAGGTTAAACCTCACCTTTAATGGATGTGGTGAATTCATGTTCTTAGACGGCAACAATACCCAATTTCAAATTCAAGCCAGATTTACGCAAGCGTCTGGAGCTGGTTTTGGAACAGTAACATCCGCAATTGTGATAAAGTCAGAGGGTTTTCATGCCATTCAAGTAAACCTGAAAAAGGATGGTAGGTGCATGATATACAGTCGGGCTAAACTGGTTCTTATATGTTGGGTGCTTAGCTAAAATTCAGTCTGGAGATTCTTAATCTGAAAGTTTCTTTTATGATTGATTTACTGTATCTGTTCCTACAGCAACGGAGTGAAAACAAGATAGAGAATGTTCAGTCTATTGTATTTCGTAAGCCAGTATAGGCCAAATATTTTCTATGTAAACGCCGAGGTAGACTTCCTCAAAGAGAAAAACTCCTCTGTAAATTTAGGGCGAAATAGCTCTCCCAGAAGGAGCTCACATAAAATTATACAACATTATATATCCCCTCCCAAAAAAAAAGGGGGAAAAAAAAGCACATGGCCAGAAATACGCGACATTTGAGTCTCCAAGACATACATGTCTTTGTCAGCGTTTTACGTGCTAGCGCATGCACGAGTACTCGAAATATTATACGATCCGGTAAATTCCCAATATAGCCGATCCGCTGTTCCTCGTCTGGCTTTCGAGTCATTAGGATTTTCCAAAAGTAGTTCAAAACCTATAACTCAGCGGCAAGTATGTTTAAAATAATGCGTGCGTCGATCTTCAAACCATGGTAATCAAAACAAGCAGACAACAAGCATCAATTCAGTACCAACAGAGTTGTGATACTGCAGAATATCGCGGAGTTATGGCAATTTTAAAACAGGAAGGTTTCGATGGCGGATCAGGAGTTCTGTGCTTATTTTCCTTCTTCCTAAAAAAACAATGTCAACGACAAGCGAAAGTATATTAAAACGTTACGCTATTAGTTTATCAGGAATCCTCAGACCTTCTACTATACCACGATTGAGCTTCGCATGTTCGATTTTGTTTATGTCAGTCTTTCATGAGCGGTTTTAAATGCGGAACTGGGTGTTTATTCGTACATTATAATACAGTGTTAACCATAGAGAACAATAACCATAGAGAACAAACAGCATTTTATAAATTTATGAACGACAACCGAAAATTTGCAAACACGTGATAATTTTTGGTCGACAGTATTCTTCAACGTTAACCTTCCAAGGTTCTATCTTCGCATTTCAAGAAACGTGGCAATTTCTTCATTTATTTCAAATAAATACCTGCTTAATTCCCCTATTAAATCATATACAAAGCAGCGCTTTATATTAAATCATATACAAAGCAGCGCTAATAAATAATATTAAATAAATAATATTAAATAAAGCGGATGTTGCGCAATCGGATGTCGCGTATTTCTGGCAATGTGAAGCTGCAAACCAAGATATAGTTTATGGAAATACATTATTGTAACTATTTTAAGTTCAAAAAACACAAATGAATGTGAAAAAGGTCAGTTGTAAATGCTGTTTTCCATTACGCCTGCTTTGCCCACGCGGGTGGGGAGCGTACATTTTTCAGTTCGCTTTGGAAGTTGAAAATTTCCAACTTTCAAAGTCAGCGCTCCGTCCGCGCGGGCAAAACGCAAGTAATGGAAAACGGCCTATAGGTATCACATGCATCTATCATCTATGTTGTGTTTGTTGTGCCATAAAGACACAAAAATATGCTAATTGTATGATTATATCTCTTTAAAAGGTGGTTTTTTGTTTCTTGTAAATGGTACCGAACATCCGGGTTACAATAATTTCAGCACTTTGCCTACAATAATTCAAGAAGGTATTTCAGTTCGGAAAACAAGTCAAAGCAAGCTGGTTATAACCACAACGGATGAACATTCTGTAGAAGTCATACAACAAGGTGGCAATTTGGTTGTGATCGTCGCTTTGCATGAAAGTTTGTTCGGAAAAACACGTGGGTTGCTTGGTAACTGGAGTGGAAGGACTGATGACGATTTTCTTCTCCCCAATGGGACAATCCTGCCACCCACCATAACAGCAAGACAAATCCACTTTGAATTCGGTGAAAAATGTAAGTGTAAATCAAACAGAAACATATTCTAAAAACTAGTGCCATATCCCCAAAACTCAAGGTTTGGAGCCTAAACAAAACTATTTCGATATTTATTACATCCATGACAAAATTACTACATTCTGATTGGTTGAGAGGAGTACAATTATTTTATTAATTATATATCCTTCTGTAATCAGGCCCAAATGCTGCAATTTCATTGGTTTAGAGGAGTGCGATTTGAGCATTAATCACACTCTTGCTAGCTGTAATCGCACACCTGCTTCAGCCAATGGAAATCAAGCTAGCTATCAAAATTGTCCAATCACAGTTCGGCACGTAAGCTGTAGGATTTTCCGGGATTTTTCAAAAAATTTAAAAATGGAGGATTTTAAATATTATAATGTAGAATTTAAATTTGTATCTTTTTGTATACGTTTTGAAAACAGTGTCGTGTCCCCAACAAATTAAAAACAAATTATTACCCTGATTGGCACTTGGGTATTTCTTAAATATTTTAGTCAGTAAAGTAGCAACACTCGGTGAAATACAGTAAGCTTAAACTGCATGAGTGTGTTTATAAATACATGCGTATAAACACGCTATATAGTAAAGAACAAACAGCACTAAATTACTCACATTTTTGGTTCTTGTCATTCTCTATCAATAACTCCCGGTTTTTCCTCACATATAATTGTATGAACTCCTCATAAATTCACTTTATTATTAAAAAAACTCGTTGCCGAGTCTCCGTGAAATTTGCATTTATTGCGGGCCATGTTGAGAGGCCTAGGTCTAGAACCCAAAAGTTGGGCTACTATGAAGTATTTGCTGTCGATCGAAAACAAAGAAGACGAGGACATGACCTGATTACAGAGGGATATATAATTAATGGGTAATAGAACGAATTGAGTCGTGCTATTAATGCCAAATCATACTCGTGATTAACAAATCAACCTCCCGCTTCGCGGTCGGTCGATTTTGTAATCACTCATATGATTTTGGCATTAATAGCACTCCTCGTCGTTCTATTACCCCCATTAATTGCACTGCACTATTACTATCAGGGTGGCTCTATATAGCCTTTTCAATTCACTACCATTGGGTTCCCCTTGCGGTTTAATTAAATAAGACAAAAGTGGAGCGGTAGGGGTCCACAAATATTTTTTAGCCAGTTGCCAAAAATTGTTATAAAGTTCGAAAAAAAGTTATATATCTTTGGTATTATCAAATATAATCACTTGAAAATCTACATGTTTAGTGCTCTGGACAAAACACATCCACATGCTTCGTGCGAATTAATTTGAGTTAATAATAGAAAATATATCGAACCTTCTCCGATAACTCATTATGCACGTATGACGTTAGAATGTTTAATTTGCATATCAAACAAACTGAAATATATTAAAAACGAAGTGAGGAAACGAGAAACTGCAAAAGACAGATGTTACACTATTAATTTATTTTCAGTTCTTTTAAATAAGACAACCTAATTTTCGTTTCATAGGCACTTTAAGACGAGACTATCTAAGACGTAAAATTTTCATTATTATTATAAAATCAAGATAAAAAGTGTCCGAAAATAATTTAGTGATAAAATTCAAAATATTATGTTTTCTACAGTTTTGCGGTCTATCCAGGGCAATACACTTAATTAAAAAGGTGATTCCGTAGTACTGAGATACAATGAGGTATTGTTTTTCTATAAACGCTTCCGTGGCAACAATGTCCACATATAATCGTTGTGATATTGGTAAAAACAATTCTTGGACTTATGAGGATAGCTAGATTCATGACAAAAATATCCTTATACAGTTATACCTGGATCTAAATCATTATTACTTTTACTAATATTACAACGTTGATATTTAGACATTGTTGGCACGAAAGTATTCATAAAGATAAATTTACCGCATTGTGTCTCCACACTAAGCAATCACCTTTTTAATTGAGCTTGTTACCCTGGATAGACCACGATGCATTGCGAATTCAAAATGGCACCGCTATATATTGATGAAAAGGTCCATTACGCGCATCCAGCATCCGTACCAAGATCGAGGTGGAGATGGCCGACATGGGACATTCTGAGAAAAAAAAAAGGGAGACAGGAAGACAGTGTAGCAAATACAAAATGTTCGGTATAATAATATATGATTTATAGAACTTTCGCTCGGGGTAATCCACAAAAGTTACACATGTGAGGACAGATGTATAAATCACGTACATTACGTCAAAAGACGTCAGCTAAACTTGTTTTAATTTTGTCCATGCCCCAAAATCTCGCAAAAGTTTTTTACTGTATTAAACAAACAAATCAGTCTAATGTGCATCTAATGTGTTGTTGTCTTTTCAGTTAGTGTTTACTAATTTAACGGATATTTAATCTATTTATTATAAATTATTAAATAAGAAATTGTTCTCGTTTTTCTAGGGAGGTTGACCCCTGACCAAAGTCTTTTTGTCAACACAACGGCAGATAAGGATTTTCAATGCCCTGAGGACTATCAACCGGCGTTAATGACAAACATTACTTTTCCAAATAGTACACTCGAGGCAGCTGCTCGGGAAGTCTGTGGAGAGGATACAAACTGCCTCTTTGATATTGCTGCTACACACAGTATAAAATTTGGACAAAATACACTTGAAAGTTCAACTACAATTCAAAAAGATGAGGAGATAATAGGCAAGCTAACAAATGTTTATCAAATATGTATTGATTTATGTTCTTAATTAAAGGGCCTCACTTTTTTAAGATTGAATTTGGAAGAAGAAATCAAAGATAATAAAAAATGACTTTTACATGCCTTACAAATTTTATCCCATTCTTACTTATCAAGTTAGTAGCTATGCAATATGAGCAATGACGTTACACGTGGGAGAAAACAGAAAATCAGTCAAATCTTTGGATTGGTTTGACTACACGAAACCACACCTTGCATATGTAATATAATAATAATAATTAGTGATTTATATTGCGTATTCTTCATGACGTAATGATCGAATGATCGAATGCGCATTACAGTGTACAACAGAATAAATAAATATGTATAGCTATATATTTACAATACATGAAATAGTTCTTAAGATGTAGGTGTTGATTTTTATGGAGGGAGGAAAACTGGAGAACCCGGCGAAAAACCCTCGAAGCACAGGAGAGACCAACTAACTCTACTCACATGAGTCGCAAGCTCGAGAACGGGGTTATTCCCAGACGGTCACCCATCCAAGTACTAATCCCGTCTAACTGGGCTTAACTATTGGTGAGAGGCAGCGCCCTAACAGCACACGCCACCCATGCTCCCCGAAACCATACCATGAAGGAAAATCTCCAACGTTTGATTCAGTTTAGTCAAACCAAACCAAAGATAGGACTGATTTTTTGTTTTCTCCCACATCTCAAAAATGGAAAAAGCATGTAAAAGTCATATTTCATTATCTTAGGTGTTTTTCCAAATACAATCTTAAAAACTGATGTGAAATTTCGCTTCATAGGCACTTTAATGTATTAATATATTATAGTCATTGCCATCATCCTCATCCTAACCCTCATCGATCCTTGTCCCCATCCTCATCGACCATTATGCTCATCATTATTCATATCATTATCCTTATTATATTATCTTATACTTAGCTTTACATTTATGGTTGTCATAACGAAATACGGTATAAAGCTTAAAATACAAGTGTTGAAGGCTTTCCCCCCACGTAATTATACATTGTCAATATTGATATAGCAACAAACGGTATAGCGGCTTGTATAAAGTTCCTGAGTTATAACTTAACTTATAACATTTATATATACTAACAAGACGCTTAAGTCAGGCGTTTACTCGGGCTACTGGCAAGTATACGGAGCCTGAATCGAAGGCTGAATGTGGTGCATATACTTCACACTGGTGAACGTCATATTTACGATCAAGACAGTTGTCAGCTACATCTGATAACTGTTAAACTACAAAGTCAGCCAATCACTTACAAAATCTACCAACGTTGCAAGAACACCTTGATCATGCAAAAGGCAAAGCTCTTCGACTTTTTGTTGCCTCACGGCCTCACGCAGTCACACGGCAAACGACTCACATGAAGCATGAATATAGTAGCGGAAGAATGCATGCGCGAAATCGTGACACCCAAAAAGGGAAAAAACCTACCACAGGTAGTCCGAGTAATAAATAATGAACGGCAGTTCATCACGAGCTGTGTTACTTAACTCTTTTTTGGTGGCGTACGACTTTGAAAGTCTTAGGTATTTTACTCTGGATAACGCCAGACATGCATTTCTATTCGCCACAAAAAGAATCTCAAGCGGTATTATAAACCTAATCACTAGTCTCCTTTTCTTTAGGAAATAACGCACCAACCTTCACTGTCGAAAGTGCAGTTTTTAATCTGACGTTGGGAGAAAAGTTTGAGTACACTGTGACTGCATCAGACATTGATGGTGATCCAATCAAGCTATCAGTAAATGGTCTTCCAGTAGGAGCAACGACCGCAACAATTGGAAATAATTTAACAATTACATGGCTTGTAAATTCTACTGAACAGGTTTGATATCAATTTTTGTAGGATTCAAATTAATGTTTGAGTCGACTAATAATACTAAATGATAAAGGACAAGGACAAAGCATCCTTACTTGCAGCCAGTGGCTGAATTGAGGAGGCATATCAACGTGACCGTGTCGAGGCATATTAAAGGCGCTCCACGGAGGGAGAAAAACCGGAGAACCCGGCGAAAAACCCTCGAAGCAGGAGAGATCAACTACAACTCCACTCACATGAGTTTCAAGCTCGACAACGGGGTCATTCCCAAGCGGTCATCCACCCAAGTACTAACCCCGTCTAACCGGGCTTAACTTTTGGTGAGGGACAGCGCGCTAACAGCACACGCCACCCGTGCTCCCCAAAGATTGTTTTCATTATTATAAAAACCAGCCAATCACGCACAGTTTCTACAGTACTTGACAAACATTATATTCTGTGTATTTTTTTTCTCTAGCTTAAACTGTCATTTATTGTAACCGACGACAAGAATGCTTCGAAAGCATTGGTCCCAGTCATCAATGTATGCGCTTGTCAAAATAATGGTATATGTTATAAGAAGTCAGCAAATTCACAACAAACTGCACTTACTTTTAATTCCTTCAACGTCCTCAACTGTCAATGCCCTGTGGGTTTTACTGAACAATTTTGTGAAACAACCACGGACTTTTGTCAATCTGGATCAGGTTCACCTTGTCATCCTCTAGTAGAATGTACTAATTCTCCAACTGGATACATTTGTGGACCTTGCCCCACTGGTTATGAAGGAGGAGGGAACAATTGTTCAGGTAAGAAAATTATTGGTTAATTATCAAAATTACAAAGGCAAGGTTATTATAAAGGTTTCTTATATATATTATCTGACACTACTTGTATTTTTTTGTAATAAAAAATAAAAAAATATCAGAGGAAATAAAAAAAAAATAATATAGAAACAAATAGAAAATATATCACTAAATTATTCGCAAGAAATATAAGAAGCATAACTGGCTTTCGAGTTGATCACTTGGTCAATTATAAAGTTTTTAAAAGTTAAAATTTCGAAAATATTACAAATAACCGGAAAGCGGTTTTATTAGTGTTCATTTTATTGTTTTATTATCTTTATATAGTGTTTATTTAAATCCATTTATAAAAAGAATGGGTTTCATAACACTTTGAATTGATGTGCTTTCTAGTAATCTAGTTTAACCATTTTATGTTTCAGTATTGTACGATAATCATTTATAGATGTAGTCATGCTTAAATATTTTATCGGTTGGCGGTGCTGCAATTTTGCGCTTCGTAAACGGTCATTTCATTATTTACGAACCCATCCAGCGCTATATATATATATATATATATATATATATATATATATATATATATATATATATATATACACATAATTACAGTATATGATAACATGTCGCGACCAACTAGTGGATTTACCGTCTTGCCTGCCGGCTGAGTTCTTTTCCCCTAATTCTAATATTTTGACTAAACCTAAAGTAATAAAAATAATAAAAGTAATAAAAATTCAACTGCAAACAAAGACAAAAAATAAAACGCGCAAGCTTGACCTTACCAGAATTCAAACCAGCACGAACCACTACGATAAGTTATAGCATGCAGGCTCAGGTAATAATCGTTAGAAAGGGTGTTTGACATACCACCTGACCGCGGGGTCAAGCTCTAACCTTTAAATTCGCGAGTGGAGAGTTCACGCCCACTGGAGAACGCAAGATCACGTTGTCATTAATGACAACAATCATTTAAGAAAGAAAAATAAGTATAAGTAATCATATGATAACGAGTACAATTAAGGATTTACACTACAAATGATATTTGAAAATTTTGCGAAAATTGCACGAGCCGTCAGGTGAGTGCAATTTGGCATAATCATAATTATTATATTTGACATAATTGTACGATCGAGCAAAATCATGATTACTCATTTATTATATGCATGACAAAATTACGACACGTACGCTTCGTACTCACTCACGCCTTTAAAAACCTCTTGTTTCATTACTTGACAGGAAACATTTTCACTCGAGGTGTTCTCTGTGCTCATTTCGAAATATTTACATGGAATTTTTAGTTCAAAGTGTACCACAAGTCGTTGGAAATGTGAAAACTTTCCATTGCAGAATTGACCGCCATTTTGAATTTCATTGTCAACATCGTTCCCAAGGCCTTCTCTATTTTCATTAATTGTACTGCAGTACAATAAATAAAATAATTGCACTCTTCTCAACCAATCAGAATGTAGTAATTTTGTCATGCATATAATAAGCGGAAAAATAAATTTTACTCTAAAACATTGGATGATCAAACAAACATTTACGACCTTTTTTGCAATTTAAAAGTTACATTAGCTGTACATTGCCTAAAAGTTAAAACAGATTTTTTTCAATTTATTTTACTGGCCCAAGACGCAAATGAAAAGTCTATAGCAGTTTTATGTTTACCAACTTGTCTTCTAATTGTATTATTGTATTCTATTTAACAGATATCAATGAGTGCAATAAAGGAACACACGATTGCGAAATGAAATGCATCAATTCCGCTGGCTCTTTCCAGTGCCAGTGCAATTCGTCATATCAACTAAATCCTGACACCAAACGCTGTGACGGTTTGTAGTAATTGCATCTTGTTAAAGTTATGTTTTGACGGTTTTCAATTCTTGCTGTACGAGTTGTGGCTAGTTGTGTTGTTGATTAGCGCAAACGTCCATGCGAGCGTCAATGCAATTATGCAATTGATTTTCCCACTAAATTAGTAATCTAAATATATTCTTCGCCTGCGTAAAATCCTTTTTGTCGTTTGTTGGTATTACGTATAGCTCATTGTTTAGGAATAAATCTGTTATTCGTAAAAGTAGAAATGCAATTCTTTAAAAGAATGTTTAAAAGAAGGTTACAAAATAATATCTTGTATATCATCTCAAGATTTTTACTTGTATCCCTCTAGACATTAACGAATGTAACGGTCCCTCGACCAATTAAAAGGATGATAAAAATAAATCGAATAATAATAATTATTGGTTGTTTTTTTAAATTTATTTTTGTTTGTTTGTTTGTTTGTTTGTTTGTTTGTTTGTTTGTTTGTTTGTTTGTTTGTTTGTTTGTTTGTTTGTTTGTTTGTTTGTTTGTTTGTTTGTTTGTTTTGGGTTTTTTTGGGTTTTTTGTCATCTCCAACCCAAACACATAATACCAACAGTGCATGCAGTTCGGTTGCGCATAATCTATTTGCATAACGTTTTTCACTTCTTTCTGTACGAGTTGTGGCTAATTTTGTTGTTGAGCTGTTGAAGTGAGCTTATGCGTCAGCGCAAACGTCAGTGGGAGAATTATGCAATTGTTTTTACCAGTAAATTAATAATCTAAAAATATTCGCCTCCTGGTGTAAAATTTTTTGTGGCGTTAATTTCTTGGTATTAGGTATAGCTTCATAATCAAAAACTATTTGACCTTATTGCTCGCAACATTGTTAATTTTAAGGTGGCTCCCTATACGGTTTATTGAAAAGTAGAAACATGCACGCAAACTTCAACTTTAAAAAGTGTTCATGGATATTTCGTAAAAAGAAAGCTAAGGTTATGAATAGAATAACGTCCAAGGCATCAAGCACTGTTAACAGAAAAAGCCTTAACGTTTCACCTATAGCTAAAGGTCCAAGGCAGCTTTTCCACTTGCCTATACAACTCTGATGCACCGAACTCTTTTGAGATGGCGTACATGGATTCATCACCAGCCATCCGTCTTAGTAATCGCCTCACAGTGAAATATAGATAGTAACGAGCAATGGTTGTTATAACAGGATAAACATCGTCTGATTGTGTTAGGTGCTTCAGACTGATTCCACAGCAATAGCTAGCACAATAAACTGAGAGGATTATCATAAAGTACGAACCCTCGTCGTCCCAAACAAATGGTTTACCCGGAAAACTGATTTTAAGTTCAGGCAGCTTCGACATGAAATAGTCTTCACCGTTAACGTAAACTCTGAAATTGTTTATTGGGTAATCCAACACATTTTCGCTTGGGAACCCATCATAATACCCCTGCCTTTTCCCAAACCTAGTGAAGAAGTGCCCCTCCCCTTTTGGCAACGGGAAAACGGTGCCATTACTTAACCATATCTTAGGAAATCCACCTTCAACTAGACTTTGCTTCCCTTTATAGTTATGTAGCCAAATCCACATAGACTTGTCATTCCTAAAAGTGCTGCTATCTACGTTCGTTGATACGGTGTCACTATTCTTAAACCATACGTCACTTCTTTCGATTTCGCCGTCTTTTTTGAGAGTTGTTGTAAAGGTGAATTTGGATAACGTGGCATGGGGGTATCTCTTGAGTAAATTAATCTTAGCTGACTTATTCCCCTTTCTGATATTCTCCATTGCCTTCCCATAGTTTTCCCCATAATACTTGTGGTAGAGTTTGTCGGTATCCATATATCATAGGTTAGGTTATATGGACGCTGGGGTTGGGTTGGAACAGGAACTGAGAGATATATGGTATGATCCGAAAACAGGATATCAGTCAGCTGAACGGTTGTATCAGAAGGCGGTGGGAGAAGGTCTTGATGTGAGTAGGAAGGCAGTAAGGGGTTGGCTGAAAACACAGGACACGTACACGAGGTATAGGCCGGTTGTGAGGAGGCATAAGTTCAGACAGACGTTCGTCAGCCACCTTGGTGAACAGATACCGATGGACCTGGTTGATATGGGGAAGTATAGGAACCAGAATAAGGGGTATTACTGGATTTTGACTGCTGTTGAGATTCTGAGTCGGTATGCTTTCGCCGTTCCCGTTTACAGGAAGGACACGAAAAACATGACCGAGGCTGTGAGTAAGCTGTTGGAACAGTTCAAAGACCGATTTGGCACTTACCCTGACCTGGCTCAGTTTGACGACGGAAAGGAGTTTTATAACGTTGGTGTGAAAGGTCTACTGAAGGAACGTGGTGTTGAGTACTTCAGTACGTTTTCGGACAAGAAAGCAGCGGTTGTCGAACGGTTTAACAGAACACTTAAGACTGCTATGTGGAAGTATTTCTACACCAAGGGGACTTATAGGTGGATTGATGTCCTGGACGATCTCGTTGAGGGTTATAACAACACCAAACACAGTGTCGTTATGCTGAAGCCCAAGGACGTGAGTAAGTCAAACGAGAATCAGGTTTGGAATACGTTGTTCGGTCATCACTTTGGTGATAATCCTTTACCCAAGTTCCGGGTTGGAGACACTGTAAGGGTGTCAAAGTATAAGAGTATATTTACAAAGGGTTATGAGGCTAACTTCACTGAGGAAATCTTCAGGATAACAAAGGTCATCCGTGGTGACCCAAACGTTTACGAGATAGAGGACGCTGAGGGTGAACCGATTATCGGAAAGTTCTATGATTCAGAGCTGTCACCGGTGGATAAGAAGGATGACGTTTATAGGGTGGAGAAGGTGTTGAGGAGGAAAAGAGTCGCTGGAAAGAAGATGGTGTTGGTCAAGTGGTTGGGTTATGGTGATAAGCACAACTCATGGATACCCGAGAGTGACGTACAAAACCTGGGTTAGTGTATACCCGGGTAATGAGGCTAACATTATTCATTGAAAACGGTGAGAAGACTGTCTATTTCGAACAACCTATCATGGTGACAGGTCCAAGACCACAGGTGATGCTGAAGAAAGCGACTGTATACTGGAACTATAACAATGTGGTGTCAGGTCTGAACGATTCGGTGTCGTTCGATGGTAAGGAGACATCCGCTCCTGAAGGTTATTTCGGCTTTGACGCGATAGAGACGTTTGTTAAGACTCTAGCCGGGGGTCTGTTGGGGACGGTTGAGTTCGGAAAAAATGTTTACAACGGAACATCTAAGGTGAAAACGTCTGAAAAGCTGAAACTTGGAAAGATGGGTCTTCTTTTGGGGTTTGGTGAAAACGATGTGATAACTGCTGGTGGTGGGTGGACGAACAGTCCGAATCAGGTGGACATCAACAGAGGGTTGAGGTATGTCAGGATCTCGTGTGACGCTGTTGAGAGTGAGAGAAGTCTGGACAATGGGAGGAGGAGTGATCTGATTGGTACTCTTCCGATAACCTCTGAACAGAGTTTGAAAGGGAGTGTACAGCACTACACAGACATTGAGTCAAAAGCTGAGATCCGTCAGGGTGTTTATGGTAAGATGACCTTTAGGGTTCGTGGGAATAATGATCATTCAGTAGGCCGACCGGCTGGGATTGGAGCTGTTCTGCTTGAGTTGTACATAGGCTAGTATATAATGGCTGAAGGAGGAGTTGATATCGAAATGGGTGAGCGTGGTGAAGAAGAGAAAAGGGAAGATGATATCAACGAGACGAGTTTCATAGATGATAACAATGAGGACTCCAAATCGGACTACTCCATATTCAGACCTTCTGACCGTGTGACCCGTGTTGGAGATGTAGTGCCCGACATTGGTAGTGATGTCGGGTCAATGAAAAGGTCTATTACACGTGATAAGAAGGAGATCTTCCTGACAAAGTTAGGTGTTAAAATAAATAAGGGAGACGGTACATCATCTAAGAACATAATAGAGCAAACTGAGTTTATTTTTAACAAAAAGGGTCGCGTCACCGGAGCATGGTTTAATGGTGTAAAAGTTTTAGTGTCTAAAGGTGGTGAAATTAGTTACAGTAAAAACAAATCAAAAAGCGTGGTCGAATCCATAACACTTTTCAAAGAACTGTTAGAAAAAGCCAGAATTGAACATTACAATACGGCTGATGGAGCGGTTGAGGAAATCACCGGCAACTCAACACTTCCCAAAGAAGTGGTGGATGACATACTCTCACGGTCCAGCTCAGAGATCGACGGTTGGGTTGAAGAAAGAGTGATAGACCTACAGGAACAAATGGAAGGGGTATTCATATCCGAACAGGAAGTAAGAGAAATCTCTGGAATAATCAACAAACAAGCTATTGATATGGATACGGATATGGATACGGATATAGATATAAATATAATTAATATTGAGGCTCTTGAGAAAGAAGCCGGCCGCTACAGGGGAAAGGCGGAAGAGGGGGTCAACCCTCTTAAAAAACAACTCTACGACAACGTCAGAAAAATTGCAGAACTAAAGGCAGACAGTATAAGAATTGAGATTGGTAAAAGACCTATACATACGGAATCCATGTCTATCCTAAGAGATGAGACGGAAAACAATGACCTAGGTAGGTTGGAAAGGTTTAAGAGGTGGGCTAAGGAAAATATGGTTGGCCTGTCTGCCATAGCCATCACCATAGCTGGAATAGTAACCACAATAGTTGTGGCGGCTAGGAAAGCTGTCTCGGGGGGAGCTAAAGCCGTTGGTGGTTTCGCTAAGGCACTCGCTAACCTGGGTAAGAGTTTGGGACCTCTGTTAGCACCACTGTTCAGTTTGGTAGCACAGGTTCTGACCTGGGGAGCAAAAGGGATAGCGTGGTTAGCCAACAATCTGTGGGTTCTTGCCATAGCTATGACGTGGTTATTGTATGACTATTGGAAAAACAGAAAATAAAACCTGTTATGTAGTATATGACCAACAGAAGTCAGACAGAGCTGTTACCTGGATTTAGACGGGCAAAAATGTCGGAAATCAAGGGACTCCGGACAAGACACACGATTACCATGAACCCCAACAAAGTCAACCCTGGTGAGGACCTCTACATCGACATACCAAAGCTAAAACCTGATAGTTGTCTGGTCCCTAGCCTGTAAACAGACTGTCTTCAGGGGGGTGTGGCTTTGGGAGAAGAGAAGACAGTCTGTGGACAATCCATTCAAAAATAAATTCTCTAGTCCGTGTGGCGGACTAATGTTCTGATTGGCTTATAATGTCTCTGCTACTTCCGCTTCTATTATGATTGGCCAACGGTTTCTAACTTTCACTTTCATGTGGTCGGGATCGTTTAATATTTTCGCTTGTGTTGCGACAAAATCGTTCAGTTAACTTTTAAATCATGAAGGTCATTTGCTGCGAAGCCGACTTTGCCGAGACGTTTTGCTCAACTTTCAACGGGTTCAGTTTAGCAGAAAAATCCCCAGTGAAATCAACGTGAGCTTCTGGAAAAGGCGGCCAGTGAAAGAATTGGCAAATCAACTGCCTTGGATACTTAAATAGGATTAGAAGGAAATCGCGAGGTTTCCTTTTATTGCAGAGCAATGGCAGTCAATTAACGATATGGTCACTGAGTATTGTAAGTAGACATTTATTTCGCCAGTGGAGATACGTCGAAGGCGAGTCACCTTGCAGTTTGTTTACATGCCAGGTGTCAATGGGCGGAAGGCTAATTATAGGGTTTGACGGCAGACGTTCTTTCTCCTCGTGTTTTCGCTTCGCGGCTCGGCTCCCCCCGAAAGAACGTCTGCTCGCAGGCTATCTGGTCCCGGGCAGCTTTCACTTATTGTTCGACTTTAAAAACATGAACACCAAGTCGTGGTTTCTAAACAATCTCTCCAGACTTCTGGTTGAAAGGCTGGTTGTTAAGCTAGCCGGTGAGACTGTTTACGACAACACAGGTGAAAGTGTCCTCGGTGTGTACAGGGATCTCTGGCTACCGAAGGGTGTGAGAGATCAGATGGTTGGATATGGAATTGGTCCAGAGAACCTGAGAAAGCTGATGTCTAAGGACGACAGTGGGGCTTCTTCTGGGGACGCCGAGAAGGTAGCTGACGCTCTGATGCTTACAATCCATGGAGTGAGGATGAGGGTGAGATTGGATAAGATCCTCGGGGACCACGGACTTTATGCTCCCTTTGAAATGTATAACAACTTCCGCTATGTCATTAGCTTACCGAAAGCGAGTGACATCATGGTGGCCCAGTCAAGTGAGACCGTTGACGGGTACACACTGGAAAACCTCGAACTGGAGTATGAGACGATTGATAACACCGACATCGCCAGTGAAATAACCTCGCTGTACACAGCTGGTCGGTCGCTGTCCTACGAACACGTCACGTTGATGAAGTCAACTGAATGGGCGGCTGGATCAACCCTGATCAACGAACACATTAACCTTCCACGAAAGTCTATGAAAGGAATCGTGATGATGTTCACAAATAAGACCCGAACTGATAGTGAGAAATACGTCTACCCAAACATTGAGAGTGTTAAGCTAACAATCGAGGGTGTACCCAACGCTGTCTTCAGTCAAGGGATCCCAAAAAGCCGATTCTACGGTGAGGCTAAAAGACTGTTTGGTGGAAAGGAAAACACGGATCAGTTTATGACAATCCAGAAGTTCTACAAGGACGCTTTCGCTCTAGTGATTGACCTGAGAAGTATTGAAGACTGTGATAGTGTCGGAACTGGAAAAAGAATTGTTAATACACAGTCTGGAGTCCTGATTGAGATTACTAAGAAGGTGACTGTGGCTAACGTAGTCTGTCGGATCTTTGTGCTGAGTGATGGTTTGGTAAATATGGTAAATAAGAATTTAACATCAATCCAGTATTAAATGGACCACCCATTCAATATGTTGATCGTTGGTATGACAGGTTGTGGAAAAACCTGGTATCTCCTGAGGATGTTAGAAGATGAATACTTCAGGTTTTTTGATTACATCGTTCTGCTCTGTCCGACGTTCAGCTGGAACAAAACCTACACCACCTGGAAATACACCTCCGACCCGGACTTCATCGCTGTGGACTGTAATCAGGACGACGTTGAAATTGTGCTAGAGTATATTGTTAGGATATTCAAGGGGTCCAAAACATTGATAGTCCTCGACGACTGTGCCAGTGGACAACCCGTAAAAAACAGAACAAGTGAGTTGGTCAAATTAGCCTTCAGCGCCCGACACTACAACCTCTCAACTATCGTAATCACACAACAGCTAACAGCTATCACAAAACCCTATAGGGAGAATATCAGTAAGTTGGTAACGTTCTACAACCCCAACAAAACCGATATAAAGGTCATCACTGATGACTACCTGGGTGGTTTAGACCGTGAAAACGTCATGGGGATAACTGAAAAGCTAAAAGAAAACAAATACGCTAGGCTTGAGATTATGTTAAGACATCCGTACGCGTATAAGGTAGTCATCCCCAAATCTGGTCCGCAGTAAGATGGCCGAAAAGAAAACTAAAACGGTGAGAGTCGGGAAAAAAACCAAGGCATCCGCTGCAGAACCAGCTGAGACATCTGTTGGGGGGCCAGAAACGGAAATACCTACTGAAATCCCCAACCTTGTCGATGAGCTCGTCAATGATCTGAAAAAGACTGAGGAAACCAGCCCAACACCTCCACCAACCGATGATGCCAACAAGAAGAGAAGTGAGCTAATAAAATTATCAGAAAACGGTGAAATAACTCAGTCAGTTGGCTACATCAAAAAAGCGTCGGTAAAGGTTGTGGATAAGCTGTACGCTGAATACGAGGCTAAAAGGATGGAAAGAGCTAATGAATTCCTGACTGATATGTTAATCAGTAGATTCTCCAATGTTCTCGGTGGTCTGGACGCCGTAGAAAGCTCTGAGGAGCTAGACAACGAATTACAAAAAGACAAACTGTTAAAAAGTGACGTTGGTAAAGTTGTAGCCATAATCACGCCGTACATACCATGTCTCGGACTGTTATCTGGTGGTATAACTGTGGGGAAACATGTGTACCAACACAAAACTAAAGTATCTGAAGAGAAATCGGGGAGTAAGTAAGGTGTGTTAAAACCACAACCCTGATCGCTTTGGGGTGTCTCATATCAAATCCAACAAAAGCGTCTGAAAGGGGTGGGCCGTTTTCTCACTTTTTGAAGTATAAGCAGACGAAAATGGGTTTTGGGAGGCGCGAAAATTATTTTCCCCTTTCAAACATCCTTTCTTGATGAATTCCAGAATATTTTTTTTTGGTTTTGGTCCTTTTTCGTCCCTTTTTCTTATACTTAAAAATTTTTTTAAAAAAGCTTACCGTCTCAAACAACCATCCTTGCTGAATCTGATCATCTGGGGGCTGTCTTTGTTGAGAAAAAAAAAAGTGCGCCGGCACCCTCATGTTCTATACTACTTAAAGGACAAAGGACTGGGGGCAAATCATCCTTACTTGCAGCCAGCGGCTGAATTGCGAAGGACGCAGATCAACGTAGCCGTGTCGAGGCATATCAAAAGCGCTACAGGCAGCCGCCATTCGACACAGTTCAGACCACAGATCACAGCTATAAGATGTTAGGTGTTGATTTTATGGAGGGAGGAAAACTGGAGAACCCCACGAAAAGCCCTCGAAGCACAGGAGAGATCAACTACAACTCTATTTACATGAGTTCCAAGCTCGACAACGGGGTCATTCTCAAGGGTGGTCCACCCATACAAGTAATAACCCCCTTCAACCGAGCTTAAATTTTTTGGTGAGAGGCACCGTGCTCCCCTATAACAATGACGTCAAAATAGCCGCAAATTTATATTGAATCCAATTTATTTCAAAAACAAGTTCGCGGCGACCTCCTATATTTTTTAAACTTGTAAACATTTTTTAAGTTATCAATAGATTGAAAAATGTTTTGAAGATTCTGCCATTTTTATAAAAAACTAAAAAACCATGAGTTTTCTTAGATAACAATATTGGATCTGTACGATAATTTTTTTTTAACTTTCCCATTGATTACACAACCTTAGAGAAAGAAATGTTTTCATGCAAAAAAAGATCTGGAGCCTGAACTCGTTCTTGAAATAGATTGAATTACGTGTAAAAAAAACCTCACTGTTGTCAAAACAACAGATGAAACACTTTATCCATTAACAGTTTATTTAATGATTTGAAAATTATTTTATACGCATATAACTTTAATTTAATTTTTTCATGAAATATCCGTGAATACTTCTTGAAGTTGAAACTGGCATTTTTTACCACTTTTTAAAAACAAATACACAAAGTTGTGTGCAACGGAAAGTAATAATTTTCTTAAAACATTAAAAGAGTAAGTCATTAGTGCGTTTTCTTATGGGCTATTTAGTCCAAGTTTTGACTTGTGTGATATTCATCATAATTTTAATCATGTGAACTTTAATTTCAAGTTTGCGTCATGGTTACACTGTGCCTTGAAAGATTACTTAATAACTCCAAAGAAACAAAAAAAAACCAACCAGATATAAGTTGTTTAGGAATAATTCTGTTACTCATAAAAGTAGAATGAATTCCTTAAAAGAATGTTTAAATAAAAAATTACAAATATCATATATCTCGTAATTTTACTTGTATCTCTTTAGACATTAACGAATGTAACGAAAAGCCAAATCCCTGTAATACTACTGGAGGTGAAGAATGCATCAATCTTCGAGGAGGTTTTAAATGTGAATGCAATAACAGTCTAGGACTAATTAGAATCGACGGCACGTGCCAAGGTAAGCTGTTGTACTAAGGTTTAGAGAAGCGAATGTAGTATACTAAGACTGCGTTCACACGAGTCCGGTGTAGAAAATAAACGGTAAAATGTGGTTACGTTCATACGAATCCGTCATAATTTAACGACGCTTTGAAGGCGTTCACACGACTCCTGCTGTGCACTGTTTAAATAGCCATATCTCGTCAAAAATAAATGGAAACGAGCAATTCAAAGAATATTGTCCCCCAAGGTGTATAGTGCATTCTAGGTTATACAATTTTAGTCTTTCCGTTAGGAAATCACCTTATTGACTTCATCTTCTCCTAGCTATTTACACTGGCTAGTCATTGTTGTAATAGTGTTATAATTGTTCAAACAGCAGCACAAGTTCTTAGCAGAAGCTTTCCGAGAAGACAAATAAAGTTTTCCATCGCTGAAAAATACGCCAGCCGTTTGGTTAGGAGCTGAAAATTTAGGAACTGGGTACTAAAGCGGAGCGAAAAAGTGCCGCATCTTGTGTTCACACGACACCGCCAAGGGTTCCGTTTTCATCTCGCTCCGTCTAGAAATCGTATTCAAAACGCTCCGGTTAGAGCGCACTTTTCACACAATTTCGATCCGGTGCCATGTGAACGCAACGGCGTTTTGTGACTTTTTAGCGCCGTTTTCAACTCGCTACGGACTCGTGTGAACGGGGTCTAAGTTAATAACTCTTGCAATACAAATATGATACAATAATTATTGTTCGTTTTCTTTCGTCTTGCAATACAAATATGATACAATAATTATTGTTCGTTTTCTTTCGTCATAACTCTAGGCGAACCTGCTTCAGATCCTCCCACTCCAACCCAAAGCCATATCAACAATGCAGTTCGGTTGCGCATAATCTATTCGCATAAAGGACAGGTATCGTAACTTCAATTACTAATTAATGTATTGTACAGGAGTAGTTTGTGGCTTGGTAAGAGTAAGGTTTTCTGTTTGCTAGTCAAGCTGTAAGTGTTGTTACTACTTCTCGCAAGATTGCGGATGTTAATGCCAGCACGTAAATACATGGTTTTTCCTGTACCTGTACGATTTTCCAATATATACTGCAGTAAAGAGTATTTCGCAGCAATTTCCATGCGGACCATTGGGAAATGTTCTAGCAGTTTACATCAAGAGAGTGTAGGTCTTTACTTCAAATTCCCTTCTCTTTGTTGTGCATGGAAACGCAATAGTTCCACGCAACTCAGCACCCTCTAGTACGGTGGTTCTCACATGTCGAGTTCAGACCCCAGAGTATTTCGTAGCAATTTCCATGCGGACCATTGGGAAATGTTCTAGCAGTTTACATCAATAGAGTGTAGGTCTTTACTAAGGGGTGTTGGTGGCACAGTGGTTAGTGCACGTGCCTTTCACCTCTGCGAACGGGGTTCGATTCCTGCACGGTGCAGTTATCTGATTAAAAAAATTTCACCTTGGCCGCATGTGAGAAGAGTGCTTCCAGTTGGACTCTACCAAATACCACAGGTTTCCTCCGGGTACTCCGGTTTCCTCCTGTAGTAACACTGAACCAAATGAGGGTGGCCCCTTACTGGACCTCTGAGGATAACAGTTTAGATATAACTGACAGAGTTATCCAGTATAAATAAGGTTAGTTTAGTTTACTTTAGTTTAGAGCTGCCTGCGGAGGGGCTACGTCTCATATATAATTAAAAAAAAAAAATTGACGATATTATTCATAAGAGGAAAAGTCTACATTTACAGCCGAACCGGATGGTCTTTCCCGCGCGACCTTGCAATATTGACAACCACATTGCAATATTGACTTGAAAACGGCACACGACGATTTCTTGGCAAGTTGCTAAAAATTCGCATTTTCATAACATGAAGTTTACTTAGAGTTAATTGTTCGGACTCTCAATACAACTTCATATAATGTGAAGTTCAATATTTAAAATGCGAATTTTTAGCAACTTGCGAAGAAATCACCGTGCACCGTTTGCAAGTGATCATGGAATGTTGCTGTTAATATTGCAAGGTCGCGCGGGAAAGAACATCCGGTTTAGCTGTAACAGCTTAAGAAAATAGCGTGAATTTTTTTCCAAAGTTGTCATGCAAAATTTAAAGATTTGTTTTTCGGTTTGCCAACAAATTTCTTTCTTCAATCTATTTTCTACGGGAAACGTACCTCCGACGACAGAAAAGTCGACAGTGATTCTATAATACAGTACTTAATGATTTCCAAAGTAGTTCAACTTCCAAAAAATCAAAAAATTCTTGCTGCACTATTGTTGGTCAAACGTTCATGGTTGCCCATAACAGCCGGAAGTTTGGCTTCACCCATGAGCGTATGATCGCCCATATAGTGGTATCGTTTCCGTCGTTATAGATATTGTGAGCACAGCATAAAACAATTTCGCTGTCGTTGTTTCTTGGGACCCCAAATGTACTTTTTCGCTATAATACTCTATTTTCTTTCAAATATCATTTCAGTGGCTCAAGTTGACAGACACAACTCTCAGACGTTCTATTGCAGACGCTCTCACTCGTTATTGTGACAAAAATGAAACAACGAGAGCGGAGTGTGGATTACGCGGGTAAGAGTTCATAATTAGGTTTTGTATTTAAGAAATAAAATATGTCCGCCTTTTTTATAAAACATGACGTAAATTTGAGATTGAGATAATTCAAAAGTTAACAAAAGAAAGAATTGAATAAACTTAAGTAATAGTGTTTAAAGTTAAGCAGGAAGAGAGGAAAGATTGATATAAACAAAGGCAAGGAGAGCAGGCAAGCAACCGGACAGCTAGGCATTTTCTAAGACAATTTCGTTAAAATTTCGTTAAAAATAATCATTCATATTATATAATTCTCTCCTGCCTCTCCACTCAATGACCCAATCCATTGCAGCTGAAAGGCCACTCGTTCAAGTCCATATGCCACACAGAAGCTGGGCAACATAAATGCAAACCGGTCGACCTTTTAATAGTTTTTCACAAGTTGCTTACCACCTTTTCCTTATTCCTCCAGTATCGTCCATTGTCCTCCTCACTTCTACATGCAACCGTAAAAATAGTCCTATTTAGTATTCCAGAAGCGTCCATTGTCTGCTTACTCCTTCAACTCTGTCCAATGACACTCATCCTCCTCTAGCAATGCAAATGTCCTCGATCCTTACTCTTGCAACAGTTTCCAATGTCCTACATACTCTTCCAGCAGTGGCTATGTCCTCTATCCTCTCCCAGCACTGTCCAATGTCCTCTTTACACCCCCAGCACTTTTTAATGTCCTCTTTAATCCTCCAACAGTGTCCAATGTACGTCCTACTTACACCTCCAGCAGTGTCCAGTGTTCTCCTTACTCCTCAAGTAGTGTCCGGTGTCCCCCTCAATCTTCAAGCACTGCCTAATCTCCTCCTCACTCATCCAGCGGTGTCCACTGTCCTCCTTACTCCTCCAGCAGTGTCCAATGTCCTCCTCAATCTTCCAGCATTGTCCAATGTTCTCCTTACTGCCCCAGCAGTGTCTCTTACTCCTCCAGCATTGTCCAATGTCCTCCTCAATCTTCCAGCAGTGTCCATTGTCCTCCTTACTTCTCCAGCATTGTACCTTACTCCTCCAGCAGTGTCCAATGTCCTCCTCAATCTTCCAGCATTGTCCAATGTTCTCCTTACTGCCCCAGCAGTGTCCCTTACTCCTCCAGCATTGTCCATTATAAAATAATTTAGATAGTACATGCGCTTTGATTGGCCAATAGCCGTGTTTGCATTAGCCTGTGCAAACATGGAAATGACGTCACGCCTTGGCTTGAGTGGCAGCATTTATTTATCTCTGTTTTTTTGAGGCTAGTTTTGAGGTTTTTCAAATACAAAAGCAAACAGAGAAAGAACAAAAAAAAAATATGTCGGAAGATGAAGAACCACCACAAAAAAAACAAAAGCGTTTTGCTAACTTGAACGAAAGTGAGCTAGACAAGCTGTTAGAAGGAGCGCAGTCAAAGTCTACGCAATACTCGACAAACCACGCTATTTCAGTTTACAAAGGTAAATTTAATAATGTAAATAATAATTTAATAATACGTCTTTTTGTAGAAAAACATGTATTTTCTTCCACAGTATTTTTGTTCAATTGTGAGGTTTTTACTAAAGCAAGTTACGGAGATATTTTACTTTCATATTCATAAACATAAACATAAACAAAAGTCAAAAGGCAACTCAATTCTAAAGTACTATACAGAGTTGCGAATAAACATAAAAATATGAAAATAGATATATACGTGTTTAAATATATAGCGATTTTTTCATTCAGACTGGGCTTCTGACAAGGGTTTCCAACGCGAATTAAGTGAGATGAACATAGATGAAATCGACGAGAAGTTAAAACTGTTTTACGCAGAGGTGAGAAACAAGAACGGAGATGAATACTCGAAGAATACACTGCTTGGTCTTAGAAGTGGAATTGAAAGATATCTAAATATGCCCCCACATAACAAAGGGATTCAAATCTCTTCAAATCCGTTGTTCAAAAAATCCAACATGATGCTAAATGCTAAGCTGAAGAGCCTCAAACAACAAGGAAAACTAAGCGTACAACACAAACCTGCCATTGAGATAGAAGATCTGAAAAAGCTCAAAGCGAGTCCCGCTATCAGCCCGTCTAGTCCTTCGGGATTATTGATGAATGTTTGGTTCCACATCACGTTGTATTGGTGTTGGAGGGGTCGTGAAGGCCAAAGAAATCTCACAAAGTCCAGTTTCCGATTCAGTACAGACGAAAACAACAAAGCGTTCGCAACGATGAGCCACGACGAGGCGAGCAAGAATCATCCCGGTGGATTTAATGATGTCGAAAGCTATGAGAAATGTGCTCGTATGTATCAAACTGATCACCCAAACGATGGATATGACGCCTTGTGTTTGTATTTGTCCAAACTTAATCCCAAATGCCAAGCATTTTTCCAGTTTCCGAAACGAAATTGGTCAGGTCCTTCGGACGAAGTCTGGTTTGAAAACCGCTGCCTCGGCGTAAACAAGCTGGGAAACATGATGAAGGAATTGAGTTTGTCCGCCAAACTTTCGAAGACCTACACAAATCACTGTGTTAGAGCTACAGCCATTACTCTCTGGTCCGATGCAGGGCTCTCAAATCGACACATTATGGCAATTTCCGGCCACAGGAACGAGCAGTCTCTGCAGAGCTACAATCAAGGCCATCGTCGAATCAGCTTCAAAGGTGCAGTGAAGTGATTTCGAGAGCGTTGGGACCGACAGCAAATACTCAGTTACAGCTCCAAGCAGCTTCAAACGTCCAGCAAGATCACACCCAGCAAATCCAGTGTACAGCTACACGATCCAACAGCAGTGTAAGCCAGAATTTCGCTGCCATGTTCTCAGGTTGCTCCATTGGGACAGTGCACGTTTCGTTTAACAAACACGGCGGCGATCCAGGTGGCGATGATCAGTAAATCAGCCCTTTGTTTCAAACATTTTCCTCTATCAGTTTTGAACTAACACATTTTAAAGGACACGTTTTGCTCTCTTATTATTGCATTGTTTGTATACTCTTTTTGGAGTTAGTTTTATGTTATTTACATCTCTCGGCCGCCTCGTGTTTGTTTGTCTGTTTGATCGAGCTTTGAGATTTCCCGAAGAAATCTAGCAAGCGTTGTAACACGATCCTGATTGGTTCTTTCCATGTAAGGAGAATTGAGATCAAGAAACGATTTATAAAATTTCTACTTTTGTTTCTAATTTGTCTATTCCCTTTTTAATTATTTTATAAAACAAATAAAAGACGTTTTCCGTGTTTGTACAGGTTTATGCAAACCTCGGAAAAGTTTGGAAAAACTCTCGAGCAGGTGAAAACCCTCGACCTGCGGTCTCGGGTTTACACTGATCTGCTCTTGAGTTCTCCCAAACTTCTCCTCGGTTTGCATAAGCCTGTGCAAACACGGAAAACGTCTTTTATTTCTTAAATGTCCTCCTCAATCTTCCAGCAGTGTCCATTGTCCTCCTTACTTCTCCAGCAGTGTCCAATGTCCTCTTTACTCTTCCAGCAATGTCCAATGTCCTCTTTACTCCCCCAGCACTTTTTAATGTCCTCTTTAATCCGCCAACAGTGTCCAATACCCTTCTTACTTCTCCAGCAAAATCCAATGCCACTTACATCTCCAGCAGTGCCCAATATCCTCTTTATTCCTCCAGCAATATCCAATGTCATATATACTCCTCTAGTAATGTGCAATTAATGTTCTATTTAATCCTTCAGCATTGTCCAATACACTCCTTGCCCGCTAACAGTGTCCAATGCTTTCCTTACTCCCCCAAATGTCCAAAGTCTTCCAGTATTTTCCAATGCCTTCTTTACTCTTCAAGCACTGTCCATTGCCTTCCTTACACCTCAGTACTGACCAATACCCTCTTTACTCCACTTGCACTGTCTTACATGTATGTCCTTTTTAATCCTCCAGCAGTGCCCAGTGTAGGTCCTACTTACACCTCCAGCAGTGTCCAATGTTCTCCTTACTCCTCAAGTAGTGTTCGATGTCCCCCTCAATCTTCAAGCACTGCCTAATCTCCTCCTCACTCATCCAGCGGTATCCACTGTCCTCCTTACTTCTCCAGCATTGTACCTTACTCCTCCAGCAGTGTCCAATGTCCTCTTCAATCTTCCAGCATTGTCCAATGTCCTCCTCAATCTTCCAGCAGTGTCCACTGTCCTCCTTACTTCTCCAGCATTGTACCTTATTCCTCCAGCAGTGTCCAATGTCCTCCTCAATCTTCCAGCAGTGTCCAATGTTCTCCTTACTCCTCCAACAATGTCCAACGTCCTCCTCACTTCTCCAACATTGTCCAATGTTCTCCTTGCTTCTCCAACAGTGTCCCTTACTCCTCCAGCAGTGTCCAATGTCATCCCCAATCTTCCAGCATTGTCCAACGTTCTCCTTACTGCTCCAGCAGTGTCCTTTACTCCTCCAGTATTGTCCAATGTCCTCCTCAATCTTCCAGCAGTGTCCAATGTTCTCCTTACTCCTCCAGCAGTATCCCTTACTCCTCCAGCAGTGTCCAGTGTTCTCCTTACTCCTCCAAACAGTGTTCAATGATCTCCTCGTTCCTCCAGCATTGCCCAATGTTCTCCTTACTCCTCCAGCAGTATCCCTTATTCTTCCAACAGTGTTCAGTGATCTCCTCACTCCTCACTCCTCCAGCATTGTCCAATGTTCTCCTTACTCCTCCAACAGTGTTCAATGATCTCCTCACTCCTCCAGCATTGTCCAATGTTCTTCTTACTCCTTCAACAGTGTTCAATGATCTCCTCACTCCTCCAGCATTGTCCAATGTTCTCTTTACTCCTCCAACAGTGTCCAATGTCCTCCTCAACCTTCCAGCAGTGTACAATGTCCTTTTTACTCCTCTAGCGTCGTCCAATGCCCTCTTCACTTCTCCAGCAGTATCCAATGCCCTCTTTACTCCTCCAGCAATGTCCAATATTCCCCTTTACTCCTCCTACAGTGTCTAATGTACCCCTTACTCCTCTAGCAGTGTTCAACGCGCTCCTTACTTCTCCATCAGATACCAATAGAATTTTTACTCATGTAGCATTGTCTATGTTCTCCTCAGTCCACCAGCACTGTCCAATGTCCTCTTTGCTACCCCAGCAGTGTACTTGTCTGATAATGGTAATTTCTTTTATACATATAGAAACGAAATCAAATTCTCCAAAAATCATGTCAATCGACTTCCAGGTCAACCAGTAAATGAAGGAAATTACACGTTTATATCCATTTATGCTGTATACCCTGACGCAACAAATGTAACAGTGCCTCAGTTAGTACTGTTAAATACCTTAAACCAGGAAATTAATACAATTCAGCAAGAAACTCAACTTCAGTTAGAAGTTGCCACAGAGAGAGAGAAATCGAAAGATCCTACAAAAGACTCCACGGCAGAGAAAGACAAAGTAGGCTGGCCTCTAATACTTGGTCTCTCAATTGGTTTCGCACTGATGTTTTTGGTTGGCGTAAGTGTGGTATTAATGTAAGTAAATTTATAATATTGTAAATAAATTTATAATATTACGGAAAAGGAAGTAAATGAGTAAGTACAAGGGGCGAAAGAAGAAAGGGGAGCGAAGACCGTTACTCACAAATGAAGAAGGCGGAACATATAGGCTCTGCACGCCTCCAAATGACTAAAATCCAAATTGACAAAACAAGAAATCTAAAAAAGAAATGCGTGACCGTATTGACTAATTAGAAAAACATTTTGAGGGTTATTTAATGGTGTTCCGAATTACATTCAGTTGCGCACACTACGTGTATGTGTGCCAATAATCGATTGGAAGTGGGCGCGGACTCTCTAAATAACATGTCAGCGCTATACGCGAGTTGCACGATCATGTGCACGCATAATTTTCGCGGGCTACTGGCATAAGTTTGGCGAACGACATGCATAACTAATGTCGTAAATGAAAGAAATTCGACAATTTCTGAAGATATTAGCATTTAAAATTTCTTAAATTTCGTTTAGTATTGGCACGTTTCTATGCATGTGGCTCGCCAAAATTATGCGCGCGCAATATCGTGCAACTGGCCAATATACTACTTTGATACAGTGAACTCAATTTTCATAACTGAAATACTACAATCTTAGACAAGACTTGTTGAGACTAATAATCTAAATGACAGTTACCATTTCATATGTCGCATGTAATGAGAAATTCCTTCAAGGGACTAAATAACCCCCTTCCCCAAATCAATGTTATTTTGGCTTTTTACGCAGATGTTGCTGTCTTTGAAAACAAGAATGCCTTGCTCGTCCAACATTGATTTGGGGCGACGGGGGATAAAAACATATAAATCATGCATGCAGGTCTCAAGAGTTTTGTCTAAGATTGTAGCTCCGAGGCAGAAATTGAAGTCAGCTGTATTACGTCGCTATCACTCCCCCTACAAACTGTTCCCTACGCAGTCAAACGGTAACGCACAGCGTAGAGAACTCAATCCAACGTGATTTAGGAAAATCCTGACTTCACTTTTTTGAAGCGTGATGAATGAAATTAGATATGGAGAATTGAGATAGCTTGATATGACATACGGATATCCGTCTGTTCTCTGCACTACTGCATATCGAGTATAGAAGCTTGTGCAGAAGATAAAAAACAAGACTGCCACAATAGTGTGCAGAAGTCAGTTCTAAACAGTCTGCTGTAAGCTCTGATAACGGTTGTGCATTTCTTGCGTTTTTAAAGTCGGCAGAACAATAATTTTTTATGAGACAAATCTCATTTGGCAATGCGCATGTTGAGAAAGAAACGTTGATGGGCAAGTTCTTTCCACTTGTGATACCAGCGCAAAATATCCACATCCAGCTTCCGTTAATAGACCTATATGCAACAATTCAGACGAAATCTTAAAATCAAAATGCATTGCGATGTTTCCAGGGCAACCATCTCAATTAGAAAGATGGTTGTATAGTGCGAATACACATGGCGTTAAAATGATTTTTATTAACTGTCAACAAATGAATATAATCGTTGTGCTGCTAGTAAAAGTAATAAATGATCAGATGTCTAAGGCTGATTCTCAAACTACATTCTGCAGTATAACCTTTTATTGAGTTAACTTATACCTTTCTACAAGCGATGAAATAACTGTTGCCGTTGCTAGCCAATCTTTTTCATCTACCGTGGATATGGACCACAATGCATTGCAACTTTAAGTTAGCACGAGGTTAAAAAGGATGACACAAATGGACCCATCCAGTCCTTTGCGACTTTTCCAAAATATGTTGTCAAATTTGTTTTTTCCAAATTTGTCGTCAAGTTTCAGAGCCTCAATTTCTAAACCTAATCAGTAATCTGGTTTACCGCCTAGCTTTTTGGAAAAATATATTTGACGACATATTTTGGAAAAGCCGCAAAAGGACTGGACGGGTCCCTTCGAGTCATCTTATAGCCGAAACCAAGTTAGCGTCGCTATCAAATTAATTAATAGCTCTATTCCCTGATTGAGTGTGCTGATCCTACAGCTTCTGTGTGAAAACGCAATTGAAGCTAAAACCAACAAATTACTTCCCTTGCAGGGCACGCAGACGTGGTGGGCACGACGTTCGTGGACCAAGCGTGGAAAGTACTGGTCATCGGTCGTTCAGAGATTATCACGATGGACCTTTTACTTTGAGTGGCGAAAGTTATTTGGCATTTGATGCAGATGGTTTACCAATTCAAGTTCAACGTAGCAGCAATGGTTCAAACTAGTTGTACGAGTAATTCGATTCGTTAAACTTTTATGGCAATGTTTGACGTAACATTTTTTTTGTATGTTCATAAAATGCACGTATATGTGTAGAAGGCAAACAAGGTTCAGCTGCTAAGACTGAATAATAGTTGTAAGAGTGAAAATCTAGCACGTAGTCTGATAAAAACTAAAGGAAAGCCGCTTAGTACAAAAGTATAGTTAAGCTAATAAACTGTCACCAAAACTCAATTCGAGATGTATATTTCATAACTGTTTTAATTAGGTGCGGTAAGTACAGGATTTACCATGTACATTAGCCCGCTAAATATTAAGAACTTATTGGCCAAGCAGAAAGTCTTTATGGCAAAATTATCCCGCCCTGTCGTTCAAGTTTTACCCTGGGTGCCAAAAAGCTTCTTCCGCGCTCAGATACAAGCGACTGGCGGATAGAAGACTCACCTCTCGCGCCCTGTTTCTTTTGCAAGCGCAGAAAAACCTCTGCAGGCTACATAAACACAATCGTCTCTAAATTTTGATCGCGGTTAAATGTATTTTTATATCATCAGAATACCATTTCAGCTTCCATGCTTAATTTTTGTAAAGACTGACCTTTTACGTAATAGTTCAAATACGAGACGGAGGACTTTACCGGGATTTCAAAGTCCGAGTGCTTTTTGAAAAGGCGAGTCTTTTTAATGCACGAGGGCTTTGTAATCCCGGTAAAGTCCGACGTCGAGTATTTGAACTGACTTCTCAAACTCAAAACTCCAAAGATACCTCTGAAACGTAATATAATTTGCCTTATTTCAAAGTACTAGAACTTTTCCTCCGATTTCAAAGCACTAGTACTTTTCCTCCGATTTCAAAGCACTGTTGATTCATGAATTATTAGTGAGTTTGAGAATGGTTTGTAAAAACCGCTTGGTAATCAATCACATTACAGGAAAACCACATTTAGACCATTCGCGCGAGACAGCCATATAATAAAGTACACACATGTCGACTACCGCAATGTTGGAAGTCGATCGATTTGCAATTACAGTAGCAACTTCGCCCGCTAAAGATTAACACAAAAATAAATAAAAATGGAATATCTCTGACTGACAAAAGGCGAAAAATGTAAGCTAGTAATTAAAAATGATACATCACCCGCAAAACATTGCCGGCAAAAGAAAAGAATGGTATATAAACAATCTACGTTGTAGAAAACCAAGTAAAGACTGGAAAATGTGCTGAAAATCAATAGCCTGACCTTTACCAAAGACAAAGCGACTATTGGCTTTCACAACTGTAAATGCATGGTAAACATCTACAAATATAGAAAGTTACGTTTCTAAATTGGCAAATATGAAAAGTTACGGAGAATTTCTACCTGGGTTAAAATCTAATCACTATTGGGCTCTCAAGGTCGCCATGTTAGACCGAATATTTAAATCGTAATTCTTTTGTTTTTATGGCTTTACACCAGCTTGGGAATACGTAATAGCCTGCGTGCAGGCGCTTTTATTTCCTATTTGCTTACTTCCTGCATGTGTAAGCGTCTGTACGCAGGCTAGGGAATATGCACATGCAAGAGCTCAATTATATGTAGCTAATTATATAGCACAAGTTACTTAAACTAAAAATGCATTTTTGATTGGATGAGAAGCATCACCGGCACTTTTGACGGTGAAAGCAGCAGGTGGAACTCACTAGTTGATGACGTTGATGGCGGCGTTTGACGTTCGCAAGGCAACATGCGCAAATATACTTACGTCAAAGATGCCAACATCTACATGGACTACGGTGTCCGTATATGCCACTTTAATAATTGCGACTAATTTGAATAATTATTATTTTATGTGCATCTTAATAAACCTTTCAGACCTCGTTTGTGTGCCTGCATTTCAAAAGCACCTTTGTTTCATAACGAGGGCAAAAGTCTAGTTAGACGTATAAAAGTGGCGGCCTTTATTTATGAAAGAGGTCTGTAGAACTGAGCGCAGTGGGAGTAAAGGCCACTTTCTATTTCGTCCGCTTTGCCCGCGCGGGCATAGCGCTCGAGCGGTCCACTTTGAAAATTTTGAACAATGAATGCTCTGACTGCGCAGGCAAAGCGGACACAATGGAAAGTGCCCTTAAGTTAGGCGTGGTTTTGTTTACTTATTTGATGTCGTGCATGACATCAAATTTTAGAACCTATTTAGCCATCATAGTTTACTAATCCAAACACTAAATCCAACCCTTGCCACTCACAAAGACCTACAATCTTGGACAATAATGTTGTAACACCCCCTCCCCCCGATTCAATGTTGACCGAAATGAAACAATGTTGGAATGGAGTTTCATATAACAACATTGAATCGGGGGGAGGGGTTGACTGTTACAACTATTATTGTCCAAGATTGTCTAAGACCCAATTTTCCTAATTTTGATAAAACAACTAGTTTTTTTATGTTACGGTAGTGATACAGCATTAAAAGATTAGTTTGCATCAAATTTTCAATATCGAGTATTAAATACCCTCCGTAGTTTGGACATCCAAATTATAAATAACATAATCTCTTCCATGGGCAAAAGAATAACAAATATTAGGGAAAGGAAAGGCCAGCGATTGAAGTATTGACATGTAGAGTAACACTAAGACGATTGGACATTAAACTATATCTTAAAATTATGTCGGTATTCATCATGTTTTTATAATTTATATAATAAATAGTTATCTGAACCATTCACCAACGGTCTACCACGGTCTACCACGGTCTACCACTACAATATAACAAAATTAATATACATGTAAATCCCTTTGAAACCCATGGTAGACCGTGGTAGACCGTGGTAGACCGTTGCATAAGGCGGTATATAGTTGCGCAGGGGAAATTAAACCAACTACTTATGAATAAATGTGGCTTTACAAGCATTCTATAAAAGAGGCTTAAGCTTTACACTTATTTATTGAATGATTTCAACCTCTTCCAGATTTCGCTTCGTCTAAACCGCGTGCGGCAATAGGATAATTTCTCAAATTTCAACGACAAGGTAGCGGCGGGTCTTCTTAGTTTTTGAAGCTTATTAATCTTAATATAAAAATAGTTATATTCCCATTAACAATTCATTGATAGTATTAGCTGGGGAAATAATATTTAAACTTAAATAAAACGTTCTATTATGAAATGTCTATGAAATACACCGTACGTGCTTAGTTTTCCCCAATCATCACAATGTCAGATCTAGATTCAGTAAAGCGGGCTCGGATATCAATCACCCAACGGCTGAAATATGAGCGTCATCTCTAAACAATAGTAATATTATTAATACATCTCTCTTTCAACAGTTATCCTATCCAAGTTACCAACTCTCACACTTTCTCTCGCAATACTAGTGACGCAGATATTATTGAGTGACAAAGAAAGGGCTTCAGGCAGAGAAATATGGCGGAGAAGCGTGCGTAGTAGAGCGCAATCTATACATTTTTAAATGCAAATATCTTTCTACTAATTGCACGAAACAGTCTCAAACTTCACCATTGTTTATTGACTTTAATTTACAAATAGAAATCATATTTTAGCTGTATTTTATACAATATTAAGAAAAATCAGTCAAAGACAATCTTGGACAATAATGTTGTAACACCCCCTCCCCCCGATTCAATGTTGACCGAAATGAAACAATGTTGGAATGGAGTTTCATATAACAACATTGAATCGGGGGGAGGGGTTGACTGTTACAACTATTATTGTCCAAGATTGTAGCCTGTATTGCAGGCGTTTCGGTAAGGACATGCAGGCGACCTGGCGTTATAAACGCGCTATAAAAGCGTAGGGAACTAAACCTGACGACGAAAGTAGACCATCCTGAATTTGATTTTGCTGGAAGTTCGCATTCTGGTCATCAGACAGAGTTCATTGGTTGGCACCAACAAAGTATATCTCCGCTCGAACCCTAATTCATCACGTGTTGCTGTCCGAGCTAAACTTGTCCTTTTCGTCACTACTATATCGTCGCTTGGGTTTCTTGCGCTTCTTTTTTGACTTATGGCGACTTCTGGATGATCGATCGGAATCGGGACTTGCCGATTTGACACGAGAACGGCGACGTTTCCTATGACTAGTGTCATCATTTTTGCTTTGAATATCACCGTCCTTTGGCGACTGTCCATTTGTAATCAACGATGTACTTCGCTTCTTCCCTTCAACACTTTCATCCGCACTCTTTCGACCTCCACTTCGACGTCTTCGCCGCCTCTTACGATGACTTTCCTCGTCACTACAGCTTCGTGACCTCCTCCTTCGATGTTTATGTCGTCTTTCGTCGTAGTTTCTTTCATCATCGTATGAAGGTCGCTCGTTATTTTGATAACTGCCCTGTTTAGACCGATCTCTGTCACTGCTCCTCCCTGAATGATGCCGCATGTGTTCCTCTCGGTCATATGGTTTATTACGGCCATACCAACGGTTTTCTGATCTTTGTTCCGACCAGTCATCTGGATTGCGGTAGACATGAAGGAAGTTACAGTTCTTACCCCGCGGGCAACGATTTTGTTCAAACAAACCTAAAACATCAAATGCGAATAATGATGTTCCTTTCCTATATTATTTAAGGCACTCGGTCCACAATTGCGGACTACATCAAAGAATTCCCATATGGCGTCAAAAAAACGATAGGGAGTGGACATATTATTATAACGTAAATCAAAGGCAACGATTACAATTAAACAACAATTACATCTTGCAGAAATTCTACATCCGATACTTCAATATTCATCGCATGAACAGCACGGCTATGTTCAGAATTTTGAAATGCATCAAACTAAAATGCTTTCACCGTCACTTCGTGACAATAGCGCACCTGCGGTATGTATGTACGAAATATCGGCTAGTCAAGTGATACGCTGTCGAGAGCATTTAATGATCCAAAACCACATACAACTACATTAGCAACAAGATTGCATGACCCTGTATAATTGCGGACACCGAATAACATTCCCCTTTTAAGCCCAAAAAGTAAACACTTATATAAACCGACTAGAACTGCTATGTCGAAAAATAGAAAACCTTTGCAATTGGCTATTAAGCTGTTTTTGTTTGAAAAAATGCACACTAAATGTCGCGATTGGATTGGGCTATAAAACAAAAAACAAAACAAAACAAAACAAAACAAAACAAAACAAAACAAAACAAAACAAAACAAAACAAAACAAAACAAAACAAAACAAAACAAAACAAAAAACAAAACAAAACAAAACAAAACAAAACAAAACAAAACAAAACAAAACAAAACAAAACAAAACAAAACAAAACAAACTTACCACAAATTGCAGATTTCCAATTCGTCACAGGAGAGAACTCACACGAGAGTTGCCTGCCCGCGTACCACCGTCCGTTGAAATCAGCGAAAGCCTTTTGACATTCTTCCTCGCTATGAACGCAGCAAGAAAATAATAAAAGATTTCCTCAAAATCCCCATCTTTACCAACTGGGCATGCCTGTTTTCACTCAGCAAAAATTCTCTCGGACAGAAAGGAATAGTAAATAAAACTTACATATGTCTAATTGTGAGTTTTAAGGTGCCCAACAGTATAAATCATGAAAATCACCTCCCCCCCCCCCCCCCCCAATTGCACAGAGGTCTCACGAGCTTCATTCCAGTTCATGGTATAGCTCTATGTAGTAGTCTTGATTAATGAAAAGTTCTACCCTTGTGGCGCTTTGAGAAATTGTGTTTATGGTAAGCGGAATACTTTATGCAAATTAGGTTTATGGATTTATTAGAAACACGAGTTCTTCACTCAGGTAAACTTTGAGTGCGTAAAATTAAACATTCCAATAATCAAATCTGCGTTAAGGTAATTCCTCGGCAATTCTTCCAGAAACTAAAAGTTACTGAAACTCTCCAGTAGGTTATCTTGAAAAATCCTTCTTAAAAGCACTTTTTACACTATAAACAAAGTTTATACTGAGTGGAAAAAATATTTTATATTTTATATGCACTTATATATGAACTATTTAGTGGCAACAAATAATGGTAGAAGATTTGACAATTGAAAAACATTTTTGCGATATAAGAATGTCCAATTCTTTCTTGTTACGTGTTTTGTTGAAGCCGCAAGAACGAGAAATGTACGATATTTCAATTTCTCGAAATGATTTTTTCTCTAGTCTTTCATATATGCTGTAGAAATGGTGGAGGAACTTAATAATTTAAAAAAGTGGGGGTCACCGAGTGTCTTCGTGAGCTACATAAGGTTAAAGCTTGAACACAGTGATGGATTTATAGGGCCCTGGCCTTGGCCAAGGGGGTGCAGGGGGGTGCCAATTGTCTTGTCAAATCCAAGTACAATAAAGGACGCATTCATTCAATGTCCGTGTAAACTTCATAGGACCTATGGGTATTAGGTATCATAGCTATCTCCTATCATATGATTCATAGATATATGATTCATATATTAGCTATCATATGATTCATAGGTATTAATAGGTATAAAAAAACAAATTTCTGGTGGACTTTGTCCCCCTACCCCCCAGCCCCACCACTAGCTCGACCCCTGGACCCTGCTGGGGGGCTGTGTCCCCAGACCCCTGCCGTAGCTCCCTCAGCGGCGCTCCACCGATCGCGCCACACGCCGCAGGCCTGATCTCACTTCGCTCGCTCAGCACCCCCTCCCCCCCCCCCCCCCCCCCTCCAGATCAAGCTGGATCCATCACTGCTTGAACATGGAGCGTTTCCCTATCATTTCATCTATATACGAAACCACGCAACAACAAGTTAGTGTCGTCTTGTCGAAGTTATTGGTGGCTGATTTAACCTCCTAAGTGACATTTTTGTGTCTTTTCATCACTAACACTTAAATACATCTTGAATTTGTATTGCAGAATTATGCTCAAAAAGTCGCGCAGTGCAAAACTGAGGAAAACATACTTTTTATGTGGAAGAAAATAATGCAATTTCGTACGATTTAGACTATCAGGCGACCTTAGAGTGCCTATGAAACGGAAATTAAATTTGTCTCATTCGAAAGAACACTTAAAATGACGAAGTAAAATCTTTTGCCGTTTTTGGTTTCCTTGCTTCGTTTTAGAGATACTTCAGTTTGTTTAAAGTTTAAATGTCATATATTGTACACGTGCATAATGATTGATTGATTGATTGATTGATTGATTGATTGATTGATTGATTGATTGATTGATTGATTGATTGATTGATTATAATATTTAAACAGGGAGCCCATATCTCCGTTGAGTTTTCCAATGGGACCCTATAATGTTCTAATTCGTTGTTCCTAAATCACAATACACCATCAACTACAGTACTCGATTAGTGCCTTTTTCCTCCTACAGTTGCACTAACCTGTCCCTTTGTTTTCCCCGCCACCATTCTGATTAGTTAACAATAAACTGAACATTACAGGTCCTGCGAAACTTATCAGAGAAGGTTAATATATAATTTTTTTCTATTTTCAATCAAACTTAATTCGAAAGACGAATGTGCACGTTTCCCTCCCACAACACCAAACATGTAGAATTTCAAGTGATTTCGTTTGATAATAGCAAAGATGTATCACCTTCTCCGATTTAAGTGTTCTTTTAAATAAGACCGACTTAATTTCCGTTTCATAGGCACTTTAAGACAATGCACGTTTCCTTTCCGATCTTGTCCGATAAAATGTTTCTTAAGTAAAAACTGGGCTTCAATCAAACGGAAATCATCAACAAATTCCCATACCTTGTATACTGAACGTAAACATTGCCACGGAGATGTTGCTCGTAGTTGCAACACACCTACATAAGAGATCACAACGTAACATGCATTAAAAGTTTGTATATACTGTACATATACGAACCACTTGAAACAATAATCAGCGCTCTGCCATCTGAGTCTATAAGCATGTAGCTCTCTCCTGTGCAGAGGCTCGGAGGCGAAGGCGCGTGCAGGAGTAGTATAGGGAAGCGGGGTTCTGACGCTGGTGGACCTTTTGATCCACCAGTGACGTCACCATCTTTAGTCTTATATTAATTTATGGATCATAGTGTTGTTACTCAACCATGGCGTACCCTAGCAACCGATTAGCTAAGACTTTAGTTTAACAAGACACCTGGGTCAGGTGTGCACTCGGGCTACTGGAAAGTGCAGAGGTCTCTATAACACATGAGCAAAGAGGTGGGAGTGGGCTGAGGAAGATCAGATCAAACGCTGAATGTGGTGCAGGACTATCCTGAATTGTCAATTTAAAGTGTCTAGAATTCAGGATGATCCTGATGCCTAGGGGACTTCTCTGTCCCACATGTGGGATGTTAAACTAAAAGCATATAACAAAAAACAGTAGGGGTGTTGTGGTCAGGGTCTGAGTGGTGGAACTTTCTCCCTGGGGGGTTGTGGTTACATTTAGGGTTACTGTGAGGTGGGGGTCAGGGTTGGGTTTCATTTTCTTTAATATTCAGGATTATCTGGAATTCTAGACCACTTCACAATTCAGGATAATCATGTAAACAAATACATTAGATTAAGTGATTAAGGTCAGTAGCAGTAAGGTTTAGAAGAGAGTATGTTACAGCTCGGGATGAAGAACATTTTAAACATTGATTTCCAAAAAAAAAGTTATTGACGTCATAAGCATTGACTAATAATTACAGCATTAATTAGTGATTAGAAAGTTGTTTAAATTGTTTTTGCTGAGCTATTTGTATGTGTAGACCAACAGTCCACAAACTTTTAGGCTGATGACCCACTACATATTTCAAGCATTGTGCCATGATTGATTTCATGATAAATTTAGTATATACTGTACATTATTTGTTGTACGTATGTAACCATTTACTATAATTACATGAACTTGTGAAAGTAGCGAACAAAAAATACTTTTGCATTTAGGGATTTCATGTCTGCTAACATTGGGTAACAGACAACTGGGTTAGCTTGACCAATGTTTGTCGGCAAATGCTGAAAAACTAAGTCGTTTGACAAAATCCTGTGAAAATGTTTTGTACCCTGCTTTTGGGTTGTGACCATAGTTTGCAGACCATCAGTGTAGACAATGTTCAATGAAAGGACAGCATGATTGTTCTATAGTACTGATATATAGTACATGTACGATAACAATGCGACTCCACCAACATTCTGTGTACATGCTGACAGCAAATTTAACTTCCAGGTTTTTAGATTTATCTTCCAGAAATATATCAGAAACATCAGATTTTACCAGCACTGATCATGACCGGTAGGATTGTCCAAACCTGGCTCTGAGCCTGGATCTACAGATTATAAAACAAAAATTAGCAAAAAAGTACTGTATAAGAGAAAATAGAGCCATGGTCCAAGATTTTCATGAGTATCAGCCAAAGTTGATGATGGTGGCAGATAAAAGGGATTGCCCGGCACTAATTCTAAATGTTAGGTACATAAAAGGCAAGTAATAAAGACCCTGGGTATGGGTTTGTGACAGTTACAGTAATTTAGCCTGGGGTATAAAAGTGGAATTTCAATCAATATCAGGTGGATGAACTAAAGAGAACATGTGTTTTAAACCTTGCTCAAATACTGTAGCATCACTATCTATTATGCTCCATTATGATTAGCATAAAGACAGGTAAAATGAATTAGTAGATGGCAGTAAACACAGGAGGCAGCTGACACTGAAGCATTAAAACTTGTACCAGTAGTCATCTAGAACTGGATATACTGGAAGCGATGTATGTCTGGAAGTCATTGTAACCAGGAATGGTCTTAAAATGAGGTGCCTAGGGCTAGGGTGAGGCGGTTCAGGGTAAAAACCGAAAACCGAAAACCGCCTGGAAAAAAACGAAAAAACCGAAAAAATCGATATTTATATCTGTAGATTTACTTGATTAAACTTCACGCTACACGTTCAAGACTTTAGTTTTTAAAACAGTTAGTACAATGTATCGTAATATTTACAAGAATTAAATTTTCAAACATTGTAGCTATATACGTTCTACACACAAGGAAATGACTAAGTAACAGTAAAACTGGCTTTCTTTCTATCTATATACAAGCGAATGCGATAGTCTATCCTTACAAATTCTCCGCTAGGAAGACAAGTTTGTCAACTTTCTCGGGCTTTAGTTGCGCTCGCGCTGGTGTAGCAACTTGCCCCGCTTTGCTAAAAAGCCTCTCTGATGGCGAACTGGTGGCTTGAATGGCGAGGTATATTCTTGCCAATTGTGACAGTAACGGAAGTTCTTTTGCGTTAACCTTCCACCATTCTAAAGGTTCGTCGTCTCCGTCAATGACTGGATAACTGAGGTAAGTGTCAAGCAAATTGGTTGTGTTTCCTCCCTTGTTTTTAACGGACTGCGTACAGATTTTGCACACGGCAAAATCCTCTCCTCTTTCTGGCTTCTTAAAGAAATTCCAAACTGCACTCTTACTCATTTTAACAAAAACAGAAAGACTTCGGGATAGTGTAAGCAAACGACCAACTGAAGTTTAATGTTTGAATGCTATTGCACGTGTTTATATGTTAATTTGTTAACTCTGAATATTTTTGCGATGAGTCATACGCTACCTGTCTTCGCAGAGGTCCGCTTTCTGTTGAACCAATCAGGGCGCTGATTTGCTGAACCAATCAAGCGTGTGATCCGGCTTAGCTTTGATGCTTCGCTTCCCTGTAATTATTACTGCCATTTTGTTTCAATGTTACTGAGATTCAAACGGGGTTTTTCGGTTTTTTCGGTTTTTTGCCTGGAGCAACATCGGTCGAATCGGTTTTCGAAAAACATCGGGTTTTTCCGGTTTATCGATTAACCGCCTCACCCTACCTAGGGCTCTTTCTCGATACAGTACATGCACAACCAAAATGGTTATGGGTTACAGTTTGCATTGTGCATGTTATGTATCGAGAAAGTGGTGTCTTGTGTGGGACTATACTTTTGCCTCAGTATTATGCTCAAAATCATGTTGACATAATGTGGACAACCCTAAGGGTCCAAGGCTCAAAATCTTGAGTGATTACAGGAGTCATTACAGGAACAAATCCATGAAGCTATACCAGTATAGTAAACAATGTCAATTTTTAAGAGATTTGTTTACATGTATCCATGTCTATGTGACTATGGTTATTCAAATGAGCTTAAGTTAATTGTGTTCAACGATTTCAAACTGCTCAAACAAAATCGTTTAAACATGGTATAAAACTTTGTTCTATAAACTAAATTTAGACAACGGCTATCTAAATAAGCTTACCTACTGTACCAATGGAAATAACGAAACAGCTTACCTTTACTTCAACAGATCCTGGCGAGTTTTGGTAAAAGGCCATAAGTCTTACAATAGTATCGCCGAGAAATTGATTCCTTGTTTCTTTCGGAGAACACGTAGTCAGACAAAGATATCATAGACGTAGCCATACTAAAAGGTTCGCGATCAGAACACTTTAGATATAGTCACATGCCTCAGTTTCGCAAAGCTTATTGGTCAATATCGCCAGTGGCCGCCAGAGGACTAATAACGCGTCGGAAAAAAATAAAAATATGGAGAATCGCGAAACCTAGACTCGGCTACCCTGTGGTAGCCCGAGTAATTTGCCAAAAGACTAAATTGCCAAAACAGCCGGGACATTCCTATCAAACTAGCTTACCTAACACCGTGCGAGTCTTTCTTTGAAAATGTTCACTCGGCGTTTCTTTCGGCGTTTCTTTCTATAGTTAGGACTATGCATAAATTAATATGACTAAAAATGGTAATGTCACTGGTGGAAAAGATCCACCAGATCCACCAGCGCCAGCAATGATGGGAAGAGGGAAGGAAAACGAGCCTCTGATAGATAATGATGTCAATATGGCGCCGAAACACCGTGACGCGGACTAGGCGCCAGATTCGGGATTTCAATATACAATCAAATCTACTATATGGAAAAGATGGAAATCGAAAATTTTTTTACAAAAGGCACATTTAAATCGCTGCCAGACAATTCTCAACTCGAGAATGTTATTGTAACACAGGGAAAGGGTTTTTCGGTTTTGAATTATTCAAACAAACGAACAAACACTACCCGAGAAAGTTTATCATTGGTCTTTAGGGAGAAAATATTGTCAACATAGATCTTACCATAGATCAACAGAGATCTTATTGTTGCTCAATATTCTTATTATTCCTATTGTTGCTCATTATTCTTATTATTCCAATTGTTGCTCATTATTCTTATTATTCCAATTGTTGCTCATTATTCTTATTATTCCAATTGTTGCTTATTATTCTTATTCCAATTGTTGCTTCCTATTGTTGCTTGTTATTCTTATTATTCCTATTGTTGCTCATTATTCTTATTATTCCTATTGTTGCTCATTATTCTTACAATTGTTGCTCGTTATTCTTATTATTCCTATTGTTGCTTCCTATTGTTGCTTGTTATTCTTATTATTCCTAATGTTGCTCACTATTCTTATTATTCCTATTGTTGCTCGTTATTCTTATTATTCCTAATGTTGCTCACTATTCTTATTATTCCTATTGTTGCTCATTATTCTTATTATTCCTATTGTTGCTCGTTATTCTTATTATTCCTATTGTTGCTCATTATTCTTATTCAGTGTTACTCATTATTCCTTTTGTTACTATTGTTCTCATTACTCATAACATTTGGGGGTATATTAGCGCTCATCAGAGTTTTGTGGTCCAATGGAGCGACAAACAAGAAATGATCTCTTTTTACAAGCAGAAAAATTAAGAATTCAGAATAAAAGACAACTAAAATTAGCGAGAAGGAACATATATGTATCATCACTAATGCATTTAGAATAGCACTGCATGGCCAAGTCTGCAATACATAACTCATATACTAACTCTGAATTGAATTATTTGTCCACTTCTCTGAAACTCAGGATGTACATCATCGTAGAACTCCAGAAATTTTTGGTAGGCATCATGTTCGTCGAACTAAAGAAACAGAAAGACGCATCGTATTTATAAAGTAGCCGCCGGTGTTTATATGACATGTTGGAAACACGAGAGTGAGTATTGAATCCAAACCGTAGACGAGGATTGACATAAGTAATTTGAAAGGAAATTCTCCCAAACTCGAGTGTTTGTATCAGATTATATAGGAAGGTAATTAGCTTTTTCTACTGATTTTGTAAATAAAAATCTTATTCAAAGAAGTTAATATTACAAACTTTCCTAACTTTTGCAAGTTGGTTCAAAATTTAATTTCGACTTTTGTTGAAAAGATATTTAGAGTACAAATACTAACGTTCTGGGCGAAAGACACGTTCATCAGCGTAAACCGAGGAATAAGATATAAATTAAATAGGACTTACATATAATGGGAATAAAAGGAATTGAAACACCAATCTTTCACCAAAGACTGGATCGAGCAACTTGTTAGGAAAATTAAGCCAGAACCCACCATTGCTTAGGGACCAACCGCATTATTATGTAAAATGCTATGGAATTTGTTTTCGTCCGTTTTCTTCTTCTTTTTGCTTTTCACAACAACCCCCCCCCCCCCCCCACCCCCCCCCCCCCCCCACCCCCACCTAAAAAAAAAAACAGCAATGTATTTCGAATCCATCCTTGTATTTATCTACATATAGCTGCATACTTGTCCGACCGGCGCCATTAGCAAGGGACCAAAGACGACATTTCGCGACCCGGCTTCATTTTCTGGTTCAAGTAAACAATGTGGTACTCGATCCAGTCTTCTTTTGGAGAGAACACCAAGTGACCGATCAAAAACGCAGCGGATGTAAACATGAGATTGCCAAACATAAAAACTAATTTAGCGTTTATCTTCTGTCGGTCAACAAACAAATAGGGCGGGTATACGATATAACCACCAAGGGTTCGAGTTGTATTGGAAAAAGTACGAGGTACATAATTGTACGAAGAAAAGCGTGATGGAATTTGTCTCAGGTTTTCGGCATACTATCGGTATACTTTTATACAGAACTTTTTATAATGTGACGTTAATTGACATGCTAGAATTATAGGCTTCAGTGTGCAAACCTCAAGACCAGTATCGCGATCAGCAATATCCAGGGCGCTTTCAATGTGTCTAATATCTGCGTACATGGCGGGAATAAGTAATGTCACGCTGGACGGAGGTCTAGGGTGATGGCGAGAACACCTGAAAACAAACGAATCAAAGGGATATATAATGAATGACATGAAAGAAAATAGCGACCAAAGTATAAGACCACCAAGGATATAGTCAATTTGGGGGTTAATGTTAAATATAGGACAATGCTTGAGCTCCAAGACATTCTTAAAAATATTGACCGAGCGCACAGCGCGAGGTTATTATTTTCAAGCAGGCCGAGGAGCGTGGACACTTATCCGATTTAATACACTTTTTCAATGTTTTTGTTTTTTTTACTAAGGTGGAACAACAAGTTTAATATTGTGGCGGAATAAAGGTTATTATTGAAAATAATGACCTCCATTTCCAGCTCAGTGATTCAATGACTTGCTGTTTATTAGCTGGTATATTGAAAATATTAACAACCCGTTCCAAACAATGAAAAAGTATCTTAATTATAAATAACATGGTTGAGCGAATAAAATAGAACACTACTACTTGGATTATTGTTTCATATATACTAAACAAACATTGTTCTCACCCGGCTGTGCGAAAACTTGCATAAACGTAAACAAAAAGATAGACCAAAGAATTTCGCCAAGTTTTCACACCAAATTTTAATACTTTACAACCTAACCTAATGACGACTTATTACTGACATTTTGTAAAATGTCGACCAACAAAATAGAATCTATTTACTTAAATATTAAGCAGATTCCAATTACATGCAGTATTGCAATTGTCTGTTCAGTTATAGATATACAATATTTGCACAACGCAGTTAAAAAAGTGGAGACCCAGTTTTTGTGACTACCGCTGACAGGTCAGCGGTAGCCATAATGTCGGCGAAATCTTGCTTGAGTGCTTGAGTGCTTGAATGTCTTCTTGGATCTCACTTACGTCATACTCGACAGCTATCGTCGGATATTCGGCACGATCGCCATATGGTCGAGAAGATCGTCATTGATCGCCAGGTATTCGAGAAGTACTCGAGTTGTTTTCGTGGGGAATAAACTAAAGTGAATCTCGTCTTTGCATTTTGGACAGTTTTGATTTTTGAAAAGTGCTAATTATTACTTTGCAAATCTTTTCTTCTTGGAACGGTTTCTGTCATTGATCAGCTTTAATATACAAGGTAAGAAATACGTGTAGTTTCAAAACTGTGACGTTGTTTATCTTATACTTGGTCGGTACTCATATAGCAGTACTAGAAATATTCAACTTATAAAGTTCGCTAGAATTTGGACCTTCAACTGTGTCTTGTTTCAAAGCTCTTCTTCTTTTAACGAAGAAATTGTCAATATACACCAAAGTCTTTGATAGAAATTATTTATAATGATAAAATCGCTTTTTGAGTTTAAGTTTAATTTTGGTTGAATTGTGTGTGTTGTGCTCACTATATTATATTGAGAAGTTTGTTTTAACCAACTTCGAGCTAGCCGCTAAGTGTTTAATTAATATTACATCAAACACAACTTTCGAGTGTTTCATGATCAAACAAATCAGAAAATGAATCAGTTGTCAAATAAATCAGTATTTTAAGATAAGTTTGAGGTAAGAGTTGGCTTAATCTATCCAAGTGTTTATCACATATCAAACCTTTGTCCCACTTGTGATTTTCCTATGTGTTTGGTTTATAAATTATTAATGATTTGGAGAAGTATATATCATAATCACAGTGCCCTGTATTTACACTATATACATGTATATAAGAAATTTATGCTGACAAAATATCTTGGCTGTTATATCGATATTACAAAACCTGCTTTGTTTACTTGATTTAGGTGTTGTTCAATATCCTGTATAATGAAATTAAGAAACCGAAGTTTGTGCACACGAGAGCTGCTACAGTGGTCTGACCACAGAATAGTAGATACACCAAAAGTCTGACTCTTGTGAAAGTACTAAAATATTCTATAATCTGATGTCTAAGTGTCACTCAATTGTACATTTTGATAAATTGTTGAAAAGCTATTGTGAGCTGTTGGGAAACTTAAAGCCTTGAATATATTGAAAGCCTTCAAATGAAGAAAGATATCTGTTGAAACTACGATACTGAGTATTGTACAGTCTTATTCAAAATACTAGCAGAATCACAAAATATTAGTGATATACATAACACTTGAATGCCACTGACAGCATATTTATGACAGCTGGTAAAATGTTGATAATCTGGGGTGATTAATTCTTTGAAAGTTTTCATGGCGATAATGTAATATGGATTATTTTTGTGGAAACACCAAGTAAAATATTTATTTGCTGAGCTTAGACCTGAGTCAACAGGCCAAAAGCTCAGCAAATAAATATTTTACGTGGTGTTTCCACAAAAAATAATCTATATGGTCTAGGCTGAGTTGTACAAATCCGAGATAAAGAACAACACTAATCATGCTTTGAACAACCTAATATAAAATTTTATCCACTGAATACATGTAGTTATGTATGTGATAGTGTTGTTCAGTGGATAAAAGTTAATTGGATTGTTCAAAGCACCAATAGAGTAGCAATCCAGGCTTCATACAAAAAATTGAATTTTACAAGATCACTTTGGGGCATGTTATAATGCTAATATATGCTATGCCATATATTAATATATGGAAACAGCCAGTAAAGATGTATGTATAGTATGTGCCATGTTCAAATTAGGAACACATGTATAAAATGATTTAAAATAACTCATTTGTTTGTGTTTTCTGTGTGCTTTTCACACATTTTCATGCATTGCTTCTTAAGGCTATATCTCTCTGTGCTTAATAGCGGTAAGTCACATGTACGCATTGCGTACCTATTTTTTTATTAAGTAAACAGCTACTCGCGCAATAATACCCCGTCGGCTCTACGACACTGGTCGAACTGGTAAGAAACTAGTCGCAAGTCCCAGAACAGCAAGGCACCACCAGCAAATAAATGTAAAAAAGAACAATTAATCAAGTTTCCCTCCTTTCCAACGAGTGATTGGTGAAAACTCGCCACTCTTAACAATTATAACACAGATGATGATGATGATGATAATAACAATAATAATAATAATAATAATAATAATAATAATAATAATAATAATAATAATAATAATAATAATAATAATAATAAAAATAATAATAATAATAATAATAATAATAATAATAATAATAATAATAATAATAATAATAATAATAATAACAAGACGCCTGGTCAGGCGTTCACTCGGGCTACTGCAAAATCACAGTGCTATGCAGTGCTAACGTCTAAAGTCTATTAAACACATTGGTCACAGGCAAAAGTCAAAACGCAATCCAATTCTCCGATAGAAAACACAAGTTGCAATAACAAAACACGATTGCCTGTATTTATTAACGTATTTCCACACATGTACACAGCGTTCATATGTCGAGTCTCTTCAGGTATTAAATATCAACACAACTATCAACGGCGTGTGCGATTGTAAGTGTATATAATATCAAGATGCTTGCCAGCGACATTACTGACCAATAACTATATGTCTGTGAACACACAGAACACATCCGAGACGAGTGATTAGACATCAGGAAAGCAAAGAAAGAAACAGCGGTCAATATGTCAAGTCTCTTCGCCTTTAATTACACAGCTTCATGTTTACCTAGAAAGTGTCACCTGCAAGTTCACTTAATGAACGGCGTGTGCGATTGTAAGTGTATATAATAATATCAAGATACTTGCCAGCGACATTACTGCCCAATAACTATGTCTGTGAACAAACAAAACACATCCGAGACGAGAAAGCTCACTCACTCACTCAGTCAGTCGAAAAGAAAGAAGGCATTGGTCACATGCATATGGTCAGTTGGTCACATGGCTCAGTTTCGCAAAGCTTATTGGTCAATATCGCCAGCGGCCGCGCGGAGGACTAATAGCGCGTCGCAAAAAAATAAAAATAAAAATAAAAATAAAAATAATAATAAAAAGAATCGCGAAACTTATTGGTCAATATCGCCAGCGGCCGCGCGGAGGACTAATAGCGCGTCGCAAAAAAATAAAAATAAAAATAATAATAAAAAGAATCGCGAAACCTAGACTCGGCTACCACAGGTAGCCCGAGTAATAATAATACGTAACGGTCCTGGTTGGTTGTCGTGCGTGCTCCATTCCTTGGTTGAGCACGACAAAGCGGGGTGGAGGCCTTAGAGTGTTCTAAATAAATGTAAAGCGGTTCAAGCAACACATATTGGAGAAAAACTACAACCGAAACACTTCCCGTTTCATAGATTATCATTATCTAGAGTCTTATTGTACCGTACGTTACAAAAAAGGTTCTTGGTTTGGAGCGCTCTATCCACTATGGGTGCACTTGGGAAGTTAGAGAAACATTCAAAAATCCGGGATTGCTATCGGCTATATCACCTCGAGCATCTCTTACGCTTTTTTGTGCTCTCCCAACTTCCCGTGTGCATCCATAACTCAATGGAACACACGAAACCATGAACTATTTCTCAAATATAGTTCATGTTCAAAACGCTACCTTTCTCCAAAGCGACATGCTCCAGTTTTCAGAAAGAAGGAACAGTTGACAACGTCCTAAAAAAGAATAAAGACAACAAATAATTTCTACCATGAACAATGCATTCATTGTCGTCGGAAGAAACATCATTGACACACCAAGGGCCAGTAGTTGTAATGGGGCTGTAACGATTAATGTGGTTAAATGTAATTAAGGCGAGATAAAAGGGAGACAACGCTGGTCAGCGGTCACTTCTTACAGTCAAACCGTGTTCTCTTGCCAGCTACAATACGTCGCAATTTTCCCACGCAAGATTGCAATATTGATTGACAAGCTGACGTGAGCAATTTGCAAACGTTTCGGGAATATTTATTTCCGAAATTCAACATTTCTTTACTTAAACTACCATTTGCATGGCTGAAAATAACATCTACCCACCCAAGGGCGTAGGAACAGGGGTGCTAAGGGGCTGCAGCCCCCCCCCCCCCCCAATTTTTTATCTTGCTTTTTTTAGCCCCCCCCCCCCCCCCCCCCCAATATTTTGCCCAACTACGGTTTGAGATTAAATGAGTTAAAGAGATCGTTGGTAATAATTTAAAAAATAAAAAATAAATCCTCCTAACACCATTATGACCGAAATCTATTTCTCTGCAGGCATCACCAGGCAGGGACGCGAGGGGCCTGGGCTGCAGTAGAACCCAGTACGCACAGCGCATAGGTAGAACCCCCATGCTATGTGGCCATTTTTCTGAAGCTGAAAACTAGTCGTGGACCCCCTACGCAGATTTGTGGCAAAACCGCGAATGCGCATTACACAAACTCAAGTAGCCCCCCCGCCCCCCAAGTAACACTGCTTCCTACGCCCCTGTACCCACCAACAGTAATATTTTAAACATACATTAGTATTTATACTCAAAACAAAGACGAACCTTTAAAGGAATCTACTGAGGAATCTTCACTAGACGTTTGCAAGCTGCTCAGGCCAAATTGACAATCAACATTGCAATGTTGCGGCGCGATAATGCAAAGTAGCATGCAAGAGAACATCCGGTTTGACTGTAAACTATTGGGGGTTTCAGCTTTTGTCAGAGTTTTGTTAGCGTGGTCTGAGCTTGGCTGGTTTGCGCGCGCTATCGATACATCGCGAGTTTGTGCTCTTGCGACGTTATTTTTTGGTTCAATTCGCAAGTTTCATATTTCAACTTTCGATTCAATTCAAGTGCATCTAATTGATCACAGCAAAGAGTACACGTACTGATTGACGGAAAACGTGTTAAAATTAATGCTTATTAAATAATTCCATTTTCTTCCTATCCTTTGGTTGCAAAGCACTGCTAATCGAATAGAAATAATCGAATTCGTAAGGCAGTATTGGAAATCAAATGGAACAGTTGTAAATCATTACAGCCCTACCGTTCAATACTTTGATACAGTAACACATGAGATGTCAATAATAAAACCTGATGTTAGCATTTCCAAATTTCGAGCAAATGACGAGCAAATTTGAATAGGTGTAACGTCGGACGTTAGAACTTCAGCTGGAATTTAGCGTTTATGCAACTGGCCTCTAATTTCGCAAATTCCTTAAAATGTCAATTTATTCTTTAAATTAAAATACCTTTTCCGTTCCATAATTAGAAGGCGCAACAGGATTGTGGAAGCTTTCCTTTAAAACATAAAAGTCAACCATCAATCAACAATCAACATGAATACCTTAGATGGACCAAAATAAATCTACATAGGTAGGGGGATTTTGGAAGAAAATGAGATAGAAAAGCAAAAAAAAAAAGGATCATGAAACTAACAATGAAAAAATGACAAAGAAATCAGAAAAGAAAAGGAAGATAGAAGAATAAAGAGAAAGAAAGAGAGAAGAGTAGAAATGCAAAAAAGGATGAAAAGGAAGGAATAAAAGGGAGAAGTAAAGCGTTGCATGTATTCCCAAGTTGACTGGCAACTTCATTTACGTGGACTCACCAACCAACTCTATATAAAAGGATTACCATTGATTTTTTGGTCTACTAAACGTCGGAACTTTGAAGTTGCCACTCAATATGGTGACTCCGACGCCATATGCAATATTACTTAATTGAGTGTTAAAATTGAACCCAAAAGAGAAGAAAATAAAAACAACAAAACGAAGCGGGAAAAGAACAGAGAAATATTAGAAAATTATACTAAACCATTGAGCTATGACATAAACATCAAGTTCCGCTACAAAAGGGGTAGCTCCTCCCAGTCTTCACATGTGACAAAATTTAAATCTGCTCAGAAACAAAACAGTCTTCGCATCACATGATCCCAACAACCCGCAAATATCGCTCCTTTTATACCGGTACCTGGTGTTTAAAGAGCTTATAAAAACGAAAATTAAGTCGGTCTTATTTGAAAGAACACTTAAAATGACAAAGTAACAACTTTTGCAGTTTTTTTTCGTTCCCTAGCTTGCTTCGTTGTCGAGATATTCCAAGTTGCTTGATATGCAAATTAAACATTTTGACGTCATATGTGCATAAAAGGAAAAGGCTATATATCTTTGCTATTATCAAACCAAATTATTTAGAAAGAAGCACATGGGTGTGTTTTTTTCCACAACACCAAACATGTACAATTTTATTATATATTTTATAACAGCAAAGTTATATAACCTGCTCCGATAACTCATTATCCACCTGTGAAGTCAAAATGTTTAACTTGTATATCAAACAACCCGAAATATCTCAAGAACGAAGCAAGGAAACGAAAAATTGCTAAAGATGTTACTCTATCATTTTAGGTGTTCTTCAAATAAGACAAACCTAATTTTCGTTTCATAGGCACTTTAATAAAAAAAACAAAATCAAACAAATAGCCCTAATTCGCTCACCTCAGAAGGTTTGTTTTCCTTTTGAATTTCCCTAAAAAGTGCATCCTAACAAAACAACATAGAGTAAACAAATTTCTGACTGCTTAAGTTAAAGAATTTCCAAAAATATCCATAGCACTACGAAACTCAAAACAGACTTGCCAATGTCCAATAATTTAACGTACATGTAAGGGTGAGGATGGTTAGGACTTTGAAGCACTGAAGCCTAACTGTACGCAATAAGCCAAATTGAGTCATTTTCCCAGAGTAAATGAGATTCGTGACAAAATCCAGCTCATTAAAGATTAACGAGGCAATGAACATAGGCCGGGACTGTCTGGTTCTAAACCATTTTTCGCAAGCAAGTGGGAGGATTGTAGTGAATATTTTATACACGGTTTCTAAAAATTACTTATCATAAAAAAAACCGTACAATTTAATAAATCTTAATTTTTTCATTCACATACGCGAGGAAAGGGTAACTCTAAATGATTATGAATATCGAAATGTTTTGAAATTCAAAAAAAACAACAAAACATTTAAGGTATCTATGAAGTGGAAAACAGAACAAAACAAAACAAAACAGAAGTAATCCAAAATAAAGTGTTCATAATCAAATTTTGATTAATAAAAAAACTTTATACTTTATACAATCAGTTGGCAAAGGATTAAGTAAACAATGTGTTGGCTTTTTTGTTGTTTAATTAACCCTTAGAGTACCCGAGGTTTCCCTATATTGACCAGTAAAATCGTCTGGCGTTAGCCAGAGTAAAATACTAAAGTATGTGCTTGGTATGGAAAGGGTTAATACATAGAAGAAAACATAAAAGAATTTAAGAAAATCTAATGTATAGCCTTCACCCTATTAACTACCAAATTTTGACATGGCTAGTTCGTTTTAAAGTGTCTATAAACTCAAATAAGATATTACTGATATGGATTCTATATAACGTGAATAGTTGAATGCCAAAATATTTTTTAATTTGAAGTTTTATTAGTTGTTATATTGAGGATTGTATTTCCAAAATGGTAATGAGCATGACGTCTATGTAGGCATGTGTGTGTGGGTGTTGTTTTTTTTTCTTTTCGTATAGGTAATAGCACGGTTTCGAGTGCAATTTGAAATAAAAAACATCCACGAGTGAGTTTTTCAAAGGCTATCAAAATTGCACGAATCCGAAGGACGAGTGCTATTTGAGGTCTTTGAAAAACTCACGAGTGCATGTTTTTTCCAAATTGCACTCGAAACCATGCTATAAACTTATTAATAATATACATGAAAAAATTTAACATGAAGAGAATCTTTCCAATCAAAATGCTTTGTGCAAATAACATACATGTATAAAATTTCATTTCATTTCATTTAACAGGAAGAGCTTTTTTTCTAGTCAAAAATGATTTTTGTATAAATTTAAAAAACTAAAAAATTTGCACTGTATTTCCTTTTTTCTGCACTGTATTTCCTCAAAACTGCACTGCTCTCAGCCAATCAGAATTGAGAAATTTTTTCATGTATATTATTATTATGATAAACCGCTTGAAGATTTTAATGAAAACAATGATAAAATACAGAATATACTATTCATCCATTAACATGCATTTGTGTGTGGATGGGTTTTTTTGTTTTCTTATGATAAACCGATTGAAGATTTTAATGAAAAAAATGATAAAATACAGAATATACTATTCAAGTATTCCATTAACATGTGAATTGGGTAATATTTCTGGCGTAATGGAACACTGCGTATGCAAATTATGCCTACATAGACGTCATCCTCATTACCATTTTGGAAATACAAATCTCAGTATAACAACAAATAAAAGTTCAAATCAAAAAATATTTTGGAATTCAACTATACACATTAAATAGAATCCATATGCACTAATATCATATTTGGGTTTATAAACACTTTAAAGAAAATTTCGTCTCTCGGTAACAACACATTATGACTTACGCAAAAGGACAACTATACACAAGAACAATGGATTTCAGTATTAATAGCTTGCACGTCATAAAGCATTGTTGCCGAGAGTCCAAATTCCTCCAAAAACGAACTATCCACGGAAAGCTTTGAGAGTTAATAGAGATACTCAGAAATATACATCAGATACTCTTTAAATTTTCAGTGAATGCTCCTATCATGCTCCTCTGTTCATTGCAACAACATTTCACTTCATAGACACCTTAATTTCTACAAACAAACCTCGTTTACATACCTGTGCATGTACAATGTGTATATCACATCTCAATAGTGTGATCAATTGGATTACATTCAACATATATTAATGTCAAATAAACCACAACTACAGTATAAGGCACCTTTTATGCGGGTTATACGACGACTGTTTAATATCGGAAAATGTAGAGAAAATGTGTGGAAAGTGTCAGTTAAAATACATTTAAGGCTGATAAACGACATTATTATACAATACTGATACAATCTCGATTGTGACTGGCTAAAAACCTACAGACAATTCTTGACGTCTTGCCACCTGCAAAATATCAAAAATTATCTGTAGCTATGACGTAATTTTTGCGAGCTGGTCAGCGGTTTGAGTAAAACAAACATGGCCGCCGGGACCTTTACTAGGAGTAACGATCAGAAGTGAATTAATCGGCCGGATTTGGCAATTTTTTTGACACCAAAACCAAAAAGAAAAAGCAAGCGAGCTATAAATATACAGCTGTTAGAGTTTAAAGCAGCATTTGGAAGAGAAAATTGTATTTGAAAGAGAAAAAAGTAAGAAAACTCCTTAAAGGCTTCTACATTTATAATTGTATAATAAAACAATTATTGAATTCGGTTGTCGCATGATAGCTTGTGTTATCAAGCCTCGGTTTGTTAACACTTACCTTGGCGTTGATAACACAAGCTATCATGCCCAACCTCATCCAATAATTGTATATTAAACCCCTGAATTTTCTGTTTAGCGTTGTCGTTTGTAAATATTTACAAGTAGCTTACAGGAAAAAGTGTTTATAGTATTTGTCAAAATCATATCAGTATAGTTTAACCAAAACAATTAATTTCAGTACGACACGAACATAAATCGGCTATATCAACCCAAATTATTTTCACCAATCTGTCACATACGCATAATTAAGACGTGGTATATGGTGCTACTTTGGTTTACCATATTAAAAAACGTTCAAACAAACTTGACAAGAGTGTCACTCATCGTAAACATGCACTGAGAGACAATTTGAATTCTTACGTCAATGCCGACCTCACGTGGATTGGCCTAGCTACTGTAATCTCAGAGTTTTGATCTCAGGGAAGATCGTTATCGGAGTTTCGGGAAAAAAGTAGACATTTTTAAAAGTCTCGTAAAAAAAATTAACACTTTCATTTTTAAGTCATTATCACGAATCATCGCTAGTTATTCAAAACGCAGTTGTAAAATCGTTAACTATTTTCGTGCGCTATTGTTCACTATCAAGTGCCAATGTTTTCTTTTGGTGATCCTGAATTATCAACATTATAAATGCAGAAGGAAAAAATAAAAAAATAATAGAAAGTGTTGAGAAGGTGAGGCTTTTGACCAACTGCAAAAAAACGTAACGTATATGAAATATCTTCGTTAATATACAAGGATACTATTCCATAGACAAACAGCGTTCTTGGAAGAACTCGCCGTAGTAGCAGGGAAATCTCCACACAGCCGACGTGTCCATCGCGAACTGATGTCTTTCTTAACTACGTATGATGACGTCATTGTTAAGGATAAACATTTTGTGAATGTAATATGATTTCTTACTCAATAATTTAATTTAAATTATATGAATGTATTCTAGACTATATCATATATTTAACCATCTATACATAATAAAGCAAAGCGAGAAAGTGGGGAATAACGAATTTCTTAGAAATGAAATACTGACGTTTCGAGTAGAGCCCTTAAATTTATGTTTCATCAGAGTAAAATGTAAGTAGGAGGTGAATGAAGGGTTCCTTCCTAAAAATCTCGGTATTTTACCACCTTACCGCTTTGCTATACTCAAAAAAAGTGCCTAGACAGCTAGCACTCTATTTTTTTACATGTACATATACAGTAAGCTTTTAATAAACCTTCCCCACAAAATAGACCTGCCTGAATGAATATAAAGCTGTCCTAACGCAAAATTTCTGTTCAATCACAATCACCTACAATTATCTCAGAAAAAAGGTCCATTCAAAAAATATAGGACTGGGACCACTGATCTCTATATAACTGGATTGCTCATCCTTTATGGTCAGCAGTAAAGCTTTTGAAGCCACTGGAGGCCATATTGGTACTCCAGGTCTAGTGTATACCTTGCGACCTTAAGAGTAGTAAGAGTTATTAGAATTTACCGGGGGAGTGGGAAAAGCCGTAAAACAATTGTCAGATGGCAATTTACTGTTACTACCGAAAAACAGAAGCGAAATACAAGCAAATACAGTCCGAAATTGTCAACTACATACTTCAAAACTTTGTAAAGACTTATATTTTAATACTAAAGGTGTATAAATAGTTTTATAATGAAGTTATTGACTGATTTATAGTGTTCTTTGTTTGACACCAATAGCAGAAATTTTTAATGTGGCTTTTTTCGTCTCTTTTCGTGCGATGAAAACATATAATTTTCCGTGGCGGCCATCTTGGTACTCCAAATTCGTCATCTCCAGTGCATGGCTTCAGTTTTGAAGCCGGTTGAGCAATCCAGTTATATAGAGATCAGTGCCCGGGACTCATTATCGGAAGTTTACGATATTATACCCGATGGATAACGTTTAAAATAAGTAACTCCAAACAGTCTCCTCGTCTAGGGGTCAGGGCTTCAGTGAAGCTTAGACCAAGCGATATTATTTTGTGCCAACCACAACACTTAGTCACCAGCAGGGCGTCTATAAGATAGGGCGGGGAAACGAGCCGTGTGCCCTGAAGTATGTGTGATGCGCGGGACCCCCCGAATATTCGAACATTGAAGGAGATTATTTACCTGCCCCAGTCCTCGCGCGTCTTTAGCAATGTCTGCCAAATATATTTTTTCCCTTTGCGACGTGTTTGTTCGCATGCAGCAAAAAAAGCTCAAAAAATTAAGTAACAATATTTATACCAAAGATAGATCTATTAATGGAGTAACCGTCCTTGGATTTGCTAAGTTCTGGTATCTGGGCAAGTTATTAAATATTTTACAAAACGAGTGCGAGTTGGAACTGCGGAAGCCGCCATGATGAACGAAACGAAAGTTTGCTGGAAGAGAATTCACATTTTCTCTTTATATTTTGGTTTCTGGTGAAGGATGATCATACGGTAAGAAGAACATGTATTCTTTTGTCGATTAAAAATATAGAAGTGACCACAAGACGCTTAACTACCTTTCAAATACGTACATTTTCAGAACATTCGAGCCAGGAAAATTTCTCAACTGTAACCAAATTTTTAGGCTGCAATCAACACGCTATTGCTAAAAAAGCTCAAAAAATTACGCGATGAAATTTGAGAGGAATAAAGTTTAATGCCTTCCAGACATGTATTCAAAAAAGCTAAGTTCTGGCTCGTTTTTGAGTTAGGAAATAATTAAAATGTTCTATGCGTGGAGCAAAATTAGACAAGGAAGCCATCAATGGCTTCGGCTTCAACATTGGAAATTTTAGTCGTTTTATACTTGAGAATACCTTCCACCATGTTATACGAACAATACAACGTATGAATAACAAAACAAAAAACTTACACCAACAATCGAGTCAATAGTTGCAGCATTATAAGAGATTTAATCAACGTCCTTGAATTTCACATGGATTTTTTGTTTTGATCAAAATTTGCAGTTGGCCGCGCTCGCCCCATGCCTAAAGTGCATCACACATGTTTCAGTACGTCAGATTGGCGTTTCACCGCCCTATCTTATAGACACCCTGGTCACCAGTGTGTGGTACAAAAACCAGATCTATAGAAAGGTCGTCTTGAGTCATTCAACAACCCACCCATTCACAAGTTTTTTCAGCGCTAATTCATTTTTTCCTAGAAATGGCGTTTCTGTACAGGATGGTCATCTCAGAAGTATTTGTCACGTAATGTTTGGTTTCTGAGGCCTAAAAACACAATCTCAGTCATTTTTCTCTCACTTTTCCAGAGAGATCCACGACGACAGTAAATTTCCGCTATTGCCTATTGAGCACGCCAAAAAGATTCGCGCGCAAAACATGGCAACTTGCCAATAGGCGAGATTCAGGGTGTTGCGGGCTCATCATTTAAAAAAAAACTGTCAAGCTCCACTCAAAGTAAACATACTTTTTAAAATAAAGAAAGTATAGATACAGTTTCTGGATGTTTAACACTGTTATTCTGCTGTTGTTGGCTCACTAGCAAGTCTGTTTGCCATCATTACCCTGAAATTCGCCTATTGCGAAAATAGGCTTATTTACCCTGAAATTCGCCTATTGCGTAAAGTCTGTGTGAAAATCGATTGCATAGAAATGACATTATCACAAGAAAAATCCATTTCTCAATTTCGGTTAGAAAACGCTGGCCTGATAAAGTGGCAATACGTAGTCTGCTTATTTTAAAGATTTACTAAATTTCCCCATTTGCAAACCTAGCATCGCCAAAAAATGATAATAATGTACTTAAAATTCATTTTTGTGGGTTAACATCATGTTCTATTTAAAGAGTTCTGAGCTTTCGGTCTGTGACCTCACATCGTCTTCAGAGACGTTACATAGAAAACGATCCGAGGCCGTGGCCGAATGCTCAAAACTGATGTTAACCCACAAAAATGAAACTTAATCGTTAAATCATCATGCAAAGCTTCAAAGAAGACAATACTCGTACTTACTTCTTTCTCTTTGGTTGCTTTCTCCTTTTTCTCTTTCTCTCCTTTTTCTTTTTCCTGTTGGCGCTCCCATTCCAGTTTAATTGCTTTCTAAATTATACAGATTGTCAGACAATAACTAAGTCTTAGTTATACTAATTGCTGTTGCGGATCCCCTCCCATCGTTATTAGCATTTAGTTTGTTTTAAATAAAACCATAAGTAACTTTGCATGTACGTTGCTTATCTGTACATCATCATCATCATCATCATCATCATCATCATCATCATCATCATCATCATCATCATCATCATCATTATCCCGTTTGTCCCCTCAATGGGGGGTCGGGTCGTCCCGACACCTCTTTCCACTCCGTTCTGTCATCGACTTTGTCCAGATCCACCACTCTCCCGTCATCCCGAACACAATCCATCCATCGCTATCTCGGTCGTCCTCTCTTCCTCGTTCCTGGTTCCCTGCGCTCCGCTGCCCATCTAACAAATTCTATCGTGCTGGAGTCTGGTAATCGTAGATCCCAGACTCCAGCGCGCCGTAGAATTCAATATGGCGACCAATGTGCAAATTCTAGATTTAGCCGCTAGTGACGAAGAGCAAGTTTACTTCGAACACTTTCACACAAAACGGGTTTCAAAACACGCGTTGGAGAATTTAAAATCATTCATGGATTATTATTTATCCAGCGACGGCGAAATACGATGGAGACACGGCGAATTTGCTACAAAATCCGCTCAACCACCGAAGAAATTCGCCGTTCGCCGGCCTAAATCTGAAGGGCTGCACGCAATACAATGCCTACTCCGTTTCTCTTTTCATCTCCTTCTGTGTAGTAGATCTTAAAGTCCATCCCAACCTCAATACGTCTATGATGTTCCTCCTCACCATCATCTCCGCCACTTCCATTCCCTTTCCTGTTAGTGTAGATACGTTTAAAGTCGCCACTCTCAAATTGTTGTTGTTGTTCGTGGGTCCTTTTGATTCGGGGCTGCCGAACTTTATGGCGGGCACACACTCAGGCATAGAGCTGAATAGCTCTTCCCCCATTAGGAACTGTCCCTGGCGGAACACCCATGTAGACTCCAATCGGTGCTCCTCATAACCGGTATACTACAGTTCCCCCAAAAGACGTACCGCAGTGTAATTGTTTCCGACCACAGGTGGAGATGCTGCTGTTGTTCCGGGGGAGTCGTCCACCAGCATCCCCTACAAGCCCACCTGCTGCCATAGGCTCACTTTTTCTGTTAGGGTGGGGACCCTTAGCCTTTGCCTCAAATAGGCTTACCGCAAGGCAGCGGGTTTCAACTCTGCAGGGCAGGGGCGTCAATCCCTGAGGTAATACATACCCGCATTGCCAACTTAGCCTGCTTTGCCACGTAGGCCGTCCAACTTTAGCGAGGTTCAGATCACACTTCCACTACCACTACCGTTACCATAAATATAATTAAGCATGGCAAATATTGTTTTTACGTGGTCGCAGGTCTCAAACCTAGTGCAAAAAGAAAGCGTTTGGCGGTACTAAGATTAAAACCAACTACGACTACAGAACGAAAAAAAACAAACATTACACCAGTTTAACCACATTTATGGTAGCGGTAGCGGTAGTGGAAGTGTGATCTGAACCTCGCTTTTGATTATTCTACTACCAATACTCAGTAGGTCATTGTGCATGGTAGACTGTTAAGATTTAATTTCGTTCCGTTTGGAACGTGCTGAATGCCATACCGTTTTCGTCATTGAAACGCGATTATGGTTAGGTTATTTCCAAGCAGTACTGTACCTCTTGCTCTTCTTTTTGCTTTATTCTTCTTTCTTCGTCTTCTTTTTTTCGTTTAAACTCTTCCTTTGCTTTAGCCTCTCTTTGAAGCCAGAGTTTTTCGTTTAATTCCCTATAAAGGTGTTTATTAGACGGTACTGTAATTATATGCTGCATGCATACAGACCGAGCACAACAAGAATCAAACAAGTGCATGCAGGCAAACGACCAGATCTATACTGCACGTAAAGTTAACAGAACACAAATTAAATTTAGTTTTAAATCAATATATAACTACCGTAAAACCAAAGAACAGCTAAAACGTCCGAGCATAGTCATTCAAAATATAGACTGGAAACTCAGCTAAAGTCTTTATTCTATCTTTTTGTTCGCCTTTATGCATTTTTGTGCACGGTGCACGGTCAATGAACCCATTGTATTTTAGTATAATGAACGAATTATCCAATAGCAACTTTCAGTTCAATCACTCAACTGTGCTATTTAAATATAAATAAACCTAAACCAAAGGATGTGCACGGTGTAAGCTACGGTTCAACATAAAATCACAGCTCATTATAGGCACTTTCCGGACCGGCCAAGTTTCCGGACCATATCTCGATTGACTATGATCCAAGTAAGCTTGATGAGAAAATAAATACGACTTAAACGAACAAAATGTTTGAATGTCTTGTAAAATATGGCCTGCTCCCAACTCGAAATTTTGTACATGTAAGGAGGCTAGTAAAATAAGGTAAACCTAGATTCCCCACCTTTGTAATATTTCTTGCTTTTCGTTTTCTTTCTCAGCAAGTTTAATCGTTGTCCTAAAATGGAAAATCCAACGCTTGTTTACGTTAAATTTAAAAGATATCAAAACGTACATGTACACAGTCTGAAAATATTTCTTTAAAGTTTTACATGTACTGTAGCTGGGTAAAGTGTTAATGCAGATCAAGTTCATGTTTTCTGTTTGAAATTCAGTAGCTTAGTTTACGTCACTTGCGACTTGTTTGAGGTACTGTTGACTAACACATTGTTACTTCAGTTGTTACTTAGTTATTATAGTGAGGTACTGAGGTTTGCATAACTCTGATACGACAACAGTAACCCTGGCTTCTGTTTTATAAAGATACGTATACAGTAATAATTAGGGAGTTGTCGCAGATCTCGCTTCTAGTCAGAAAGAAAGGGTTTAACTTGGCAGTGTGTATACTGTAGTAATTAAACAAACTGGAATGTTTATTAAATAAATATACATCTGCTCCATCGTACATACGTAAATAATCACAAACCTGTATTCTATGTCATTTTCCAGTCTTCTTTTCTCTAAAGATAAAAAAAGGTTAATTTCAAAACATGAATTTTCAAACCATGAGTTAAAAACTGTATTTAAGGTCTTCGTTAAGGTTTACAAGGTCATTTCGGAAAAGCACTCTCAATTCATCAGAACTTATGCCAAAAAATAAAATAGATATCGTAAGAAAACTATTAATTTGTAAAATACAATGGTGTCTTTGACTTTGCGATAAACACAAACCAATAACAGTTGTGAATTTTTAAATTAAAACCAGAGGGCTTCACTCGGGGCAACTCAAGTAAAAAGTGTTTTATTTTGTTCAAAATCTTTTTTTTGCAGTTTACTTCCGAGATAAATTTCCAGCAAAGCGGTGCAGTGTTTTTTTATATGTCGAGTTTTGCTGATGTTATTGACGACCAAACTTGAAAATGCTGTTTTTCGACAAACATTCGGACAAAATAAATCATAAAATCAAAACCAGGGAATAAATTAAAAACACGCTGACACCGTTTTGCTGGAAATTTAACTCGGAATTAAATTGCAAAAAAATTTGAACAAAATAAAACGCTTTGTTATTAAGAGAGAAGCTCTCTGGTTTAACTAAAAAAACTCGCAGTATTATTGGTTTGTGTTTATCACAAAATCAAATACAACATTGCATTCTACAAATTAATAATAATTTATTTTTGTGGCATAAAATCTGATGAATTGAGAGTGCTTTACCGAAATAACCTTGCAAGTGATCTTAAGTGAGCAGCAAATTGGCATACGGCAATCTAAATCTTTCTTTCCTTTTCAACGAAATATTCCATGCCAACCAAAACATAACCTACGGGTAAATAATTGGTAAATGTCCAGCAATAAATTAACTAACTAAAATGTTAATTAAATTAAAGATAAAATAAAATATAGTAAAATAAAATAAAATAAAATAAAATAAAATAAAGTGAAATAAAATAAAATAAAATAAAATAAAATAAAATAAAATAAAATAAAATAAAATAACATAAAATAAAATAAAATAAAATAAAATAAAATAAAATAAAGTAAAGTAAAGTAAAGTAAAGTAAAATAAAATAAAATAAAATAAAATAAAATAAAATAAAATAAAATAAAATAAATTAAAATAAAATAAATTTAACTAAATTAAATTAGCAATAAATTAGCTATTTAATCATTTAATTTAAACTGGATTACATACCATTAATTTCATCCTGCTTCCGTGCCTCGGCTGCATTTTGACGCTTGATTTTACGTTTTTCTTTCTGCAGAAGTCTTTTGAACAGTTTGTGACTACATAATAAACGTATTATTACAGTCAAAGTCAGATCTGCAGTGGGAGTAACCCTCACATTATATTTTTGTATCAACTGCGAAGCAGTGATATCGTGCTATGCTATCGTGCAGTTAGTGTAAGTCAATTCCAGCCCAGTCAAGTCAAGTTAGGTTAACAATGTAGAATGCCTTTGGAGCCAATGGGAATGCAGGGTGAGACGACAAGTTACCACTGATGGCCGCGATTATTGTAGTATGTAAATCTCGTTTATAACTTTATAGGAATGTTTATAACTTTATGGGAAGCACGGGTGGCGTGCACTGTTATGGCGCTGCCTCTCACCAAAAGTTAAGCACGGTTAGATGGGGTTAGTACTTTGATGGGTGACTGTCTTGGAATAACCCCGTTCTCGAGCTTTTTCCACCGGTTTTCCTCCCTCTGTAAAATCAACACCGATAGGGCTTAGCTGTGGTTCGTGGTCTAACACGTGTGTCACAAATGTGTCGTATGGCGCGGTGAACCTTTAATGAATAATGTGCCTTATGTAAATTGTTCTTGAAAAGCCACTTGTAAGAAGAAGAAGAAGAAGAAGTAATTAAATTTGTATTTGTATTTATTTATAGCAAGGTCGATGAAATAAACGAACTTGCTCTGCTACAAGTTATTAGAAATCCGTGTGTCTTATGATGTGTTCGCACTTAATATGTTGATGCAAAATCCGATCAGAGCCACATCCTGTGTTTATTGTGTTGTGAATGTGTCCACAACACCCGTGAGGGTGAGTTGAACAATGAATGCCGATCAAAAATACAATCAAAACGATGTATGGTGTGTTGCGAATATGTTCGCGCTGAGTTGAGCACAGAATGCAGATCAAAAGTACAATCAAAACGACGTTGATCTTGAGTTAACCGAGCGCCGAATGCGCCGATCAAAAATACGAGCTGAGCGAAGCCCTTCGTGGTGGTCACATTTAAATTGTCATTGTGTTTTGTGAATGTATTCACGAAGCTGAAATGAATACTGATCAGAAATCCGATCAAAGCGCAGTTCTTTATCAGAATTAAAACATGATTGATTGTGTTTTGCGTGTTGCGAATATGTTCGACTGAATGCTGATCACTGCGAAGTCCTCCGTCTGATTAAAGCGTCATTGTGTAATCACGATCAAACTATAGTTAAGTGTTTTGTGAATGTGTTTGTGCCAAATGCGGATGAGAAATCCAATCAGAGCGACAATGGTGTGTTGTAACTTGTGAATGTGTTTGCGCTGAATGCAGAGAAATACCATCAGGGCCGTCAGAATCAAATAGTGTGCTGTATATCCAGTGCTGAAACACGAATCGAAATATAGTATAAGGTTGGATATACTGCCGAAACTTTAGATGTTTAACGTTTCGAGCGAAAGTCCTTCGTCAACTTTCTCTCTGACGAAGGGCCTTCGCTCGAAACGTTAGACATCTACGTTCCCTGTTTCGGCAGTATATCCAACCTTACTATATTTAGATTAAAACGTTGTTTGTTGAAATTGTTGGCTTGCCAGTTAGTTCGCTTATCCAGAAAGTGAAGTGTTTTTTTGTCAACAATCAACTCTTTTGATGACCTTGCTCGACATGGGCTCTTCTTCATTTAGTACTATACAGGAGTGCCACTGTACCAGTGATACTCGAGCTAGCTGTAATTATCTAACCGATCTTTTCTATCTGCAGATAAAATATAAAAAATACGGCTTTTTCACAGGGTAGAACATTTGGTCAGGTTTACATAAAGAACTTTGGTCATTGGACATGAACTTATAACCAGCTTGTCACAACTACGTGATTACGTCGTTGTTTTTCACCACGACCGTGCCATTTCCAACTACCGCAGTTGATACAGTACATGTACGCCTGAGCGTACCTATTTTTTTAGCGAAACAATAAAGTAATATACACATTACACAATTCTACTCCCGGCATTACCACTTTATGCAACGGCTTCCGTATAGCTCAGTGGTCAGAGCACTGCGCCAGCATCGCAGGGTCGCGGGTTCAATTCCTAGGCGGAAGGCCTTCATGTTGCAACTGGTCCGCCTGGTTTGGTCTTACAATACATGTACTTATAATTTATATATTCTACACTCGAAACTTTCCTTCACCTATTTTACAAGTACTTTGTTTTCGTTCTCTTAGCCAATTAATGCAATTTTGCTAAACTTAACTCGGCTTCAAGATGTCTTTAGCATCTATGAATAATAAATGTCAGTCCATACTGTAATGAAAAATATTTGCCCTCAGTCTCATTACTGTAAATCATAGCTTACTTCTCAAACGCTGATCCTGATTAGTTAGCAGCTCTAACTACAAAGGGTATTGGCAATGTAAATTTGAAGGAACTCGTGTACATGTAATGTGAGGGAAGACCTTTAACAACTTTGCCGTATTTTTCTTCGTTTTCAACATACATGTATACAGTAATATAAATAAGTTTTGTGGAAACACCACGTAAAACATTTCGTTGCTAAATACTTTACAAATATTTTACGTGGTGTTTCCACAACACTTATTTATATTACTTTATCACAATGAAAACGTTCAAAGAATTAAATACATGTACAGTGTTATTTCAATTTTTTTTTATGTAAATGAGATGATTCTGATCTCATTAGCAGGGTAGAGCATTTTCACACATATATACATGTAGCAAACTCAGTTATATCTCCAAGTATATATGCTCAACAAAATCACTTGAAACTGCGCACATTAAAACTCCTTGTGACACTGAGCATTTCATGTGCAATCATGTAGGTGTAAGAAATTTTGTACTGCATGAAAATGCTGACTGCTAAGTTTGGAATAACTGTATTTTAGATAAACAAAAGTATTCTACAGGACCTACAGGTAGTTTGTTTTCTTTCTCTTAGTCAATTAATGCAATTTTGCTAAACTTAACTCAACTTCAAGATGTCTTTTAGCATCTATAAATTATATAATAAATATGTTATTTACCATTTTCAGTCCATAATAAAAAAATATTTGCCTTCAGTCTCATTAACAACCATCAGTTTACAGTCTCGGGTAGATTCTAAGACCTCAAGCAGTTTCTGGCAAATACTTTCAGGTATTACACATGCAACAAAGATGCTTAATTAAAACAGACAGGACTCAATGAAACCTTCTTTCTTATTCTACTGAGGCTATCACCTGGTGATTCTTGCTGCTGAGCATCAGTGAGGCAGGACAGTATTCTTGATGTTTGTTTTGGGTGCCTAATGTCTTTATTTGTGTCCAGTTACTTGGAAGCTATGTACATACAGTAGTCGACCAAAGCCAAATTGTGAAAATTCAGTTTACAAGTGCAGATGTTTACATAATCCAATGTATTATGGTGAGGAGGCTTGGGATCAAGTTCAAAGTTAGATTTTGGAAGGTTTAATTTAGTGCTGTGCAAACTCTGGTTTTTCAGCTCCAGCTCCGGCTCTGGCTGCTTTACAGCTCAAATATCTGGCTCTGGCTCCAGGTTTTTTGGTAAGTTGGTTCACAACTGGGGATACTGTAAATTCCAACCGGATATTATTCGGCTCAACTTTGTCCCCAGGGTCTTTTCCCAGTGAAAGCTGTGAAACTGTCAAGCGACTCAAGCAAATGCAATGCGACAACTAGCAATGTCAGGAATGCTGAAAACTTTATAGAACTGAATAAAGTTACACTACCACAAATAATAAAATACAAAGTATAAATTGCCACTTGAGGGTTCTTAAAACTTTTTATAATTAAATTTAATGAACCCTAAGCAACCAATGTTGCCTGGAAGGAGTGCGCAACGCTTCTTTGAGACGATGTTCCCCATCAACAAAAAGACTCATTCAGAAGTAACAGAGGACAGAGGACAAGAAAGATATGAGAGAGCTAGATGAGTCAAAAAGCAGGTCATTCATTTTTTGTGGCGATACTAATAATCCAATTATAAATCCTGAGCATTAACTTTGCTGTCTTGGGATCCGACTGGTATCACTACGTGGGCAGTGAGTTCTTGCCCTGGTGTTAAGGTGCCTGGTTGCCGTTCAACAGCTCCACTTGCACTCCCATGCACTCACTCACAATATCTGTCAGTGTTGTCAGCACTGTCACTTTATGTGGTTTATAAGCTGCATTTCTTGTCATTCTGAATTTCCAGCCGAAATGAGTTTATCCATGCTTCCAGTATTCAAGTGGAATTCAACAACAGTTGACAGTGTCTTGTTGCAAGGAGACAATATGCACATGAATGCTTTTGAGAATGATATCATTCAGCATGAGGAATTTCTCTTGCTGAACCATTTGATTTGATAGCCTTTTATTTCAACATGAAAGGTAACTTACTGTAAGCTACAAGCTTGTTGGGGTGCACTTGCGCCATTTACCAATTGCTGTCCTAGGAATTGACACTATGTTAGCTTAGAACATATTTTACTTGTACAAATTCTGCAAAATAATCTGATGGATTCGATGGTGTACATTGCTGTACAGATTTTCAGCTCTACATTTTTCATAACATGATACACTTAGTAGACAGCAAGAGGCATGCTTATTTACTATTTGTATACTATAATAGTATATAGTGTATATCCTGTCAAAACCCTTGCCAATCATTAGAATCATGTCAAGAGTTAAGTTGATAACTAGTTATAACTAAAAAATAAAAAAATAAACGTGTAAAAACTCAATTTTAATATTAAATTTGGATTCTCCAGCCTCCTTCGCAGGGAACTCTGTGTGCTCTTAATGAGAAAAGTTGAGAAAAACCCGGTTGGATTGGGCAAACTTGGATGGAGCGGGCAAGGGGATCAGGGGGTGTTTAGTAATACTTTGGCCACAAACTGCACAGATTTGACTGTGGAGAAAGCTAAGATTTTCATCCCATTTGAGACAGCATTCACTTGCGATAGTAACTTCTAGTATATATTTTACGTGATAGCCTTTGAAGTTCGACGACTGAGTTTGTGAGACACTGAATGACTGAGTGATGAGTCTGAACTCTGAGGAGTATAGAAAGCTTTACCATAAGAATAACAATATATTTTATACAAAATTAACAGTAAACATTTGAACAGAAGTCATAAATATCTAAAAAACAACTATTCGTAATGATATTTCAAGTTAAAACTCAGTTTACCTTAGTTTCTTTACTGTTTGTTCAACATTCACGTCGTCGGCCATGTTTTCAAATTCGGTACCAGTACTTTTAGTCTTCTACAATTTCCCTCCGCCAGATCTTGCGCATGATGATGATGATGATGATGATGATGATGATGATGATGATGATGATGATGATGATGATGATGATGATGATGATAATCATGAAAACTTTATTGAATTTTTTTATATACTTACAACTGCAAATCTCACTGTTAAAGGTAATTTACAATTGGCTACTTGATATACTATAATGGTAACCTGAATGTCAGGCCTTTATTTGTTCCCGCCTTCCGCTAAACCCGCCAGCGCGGGCAGAGTTGCGGGCGAGCGAGAAGGCGAGAAAAATAAAGGCCTGAGGAAACTCTTAACAAAACCGTCTTCCGCCCACTTTGCTATTTTTAAATATGAACGAGTATGATCGATATGAGTTGCCAAAATATCAAAGCGTATGTTTTGATTTCATCCCACAGAAATATATAGTCTTTCTCCGCGTCTGGTTTTAGTCCAGACTAGTCTAGGTAGACTTGCAATAAATACACGAGCTCGAATTGAAGGCGTTTATCCATGGTATATCTAGACCCGATCTACAGAAGAAGTCGAAGAATTGTAAACTACGATAAGAAACCGAGAAATTTGACAATTTGAGAATAGACATATATATTGATTCAAAATTCCACCATAATAAAAGATAAACACGATTTGATAGCCGCCTTGATATAGTTTCGACTAAATTAATAATTATATAATTTTGTAGCATTAGAATTTAAATTTTAGAATGCAGGTAGACCATTTAATTAATATATTGATACATAATTATAAACAAGTCTCAACCGTATAAACTCAGTCATCTATAAACTGCTCCGAGATTCCCGTTTTGTAACTTACGGGTGCACTTTTCTGACAACCATTGTTCAGCAGGTTCAGCACTGCCATAAACAACTTGGAATTTCGCATCGGCTTCGCCTTCAGTAGCCATCGTCACTGATCATCGCACGAAGGACCCAGGTAGACTGTTTTTCACGCGGTCTCCACCTGCTACAACGAAATTCCTCACCGTGCCATGTTGAAGTCGATGAAGTTCACAGAACACAAATGGCAATATCTGATATATCAGACTTTTACCAAAACCAGTGGGCAAAACAGCAAAGGCATCTTGGCTGTCAACAGACAACAGCGAGCTTTCGAATGCACGACGTTTGTTCTGGTTTCAAGACTCATAGCCGAAATGCGTCAATGAATTTAACAAAGCAGTTTCGAAAAATCCTTCTATGGTTTGATTTTGTGACAAAATAAATGATTAAATGAATGAATTTGTCACAGAAACGTACACCATAAACAGATTCGAGAAATGGCGATGACCTTGTCACGGTGTGCACCTTGACGGTGCACCTTTGGGGAAGTTGTTTATCTGAATGAACCAATCAAAATCCTTACTTCAATTAGTCAACCAATCAGAGCTCCCGTCCATGAGATGGACGGAGAACCCACAGTTTTATTAAGAGTTTCCTCAGGCCTTTATTTTTCTCGCCTTCTCGATCGCCCGCACCTCTGCCCGCGCTGCCGGGTTTAGCGGAAGGCGGGAACAAATAAAGGCCTGACATTCAGGTTACTATAATGGTTATATATTACACTACACATTTACATAAATATATGATATAAAAAGTAAGATATTAGAAGTTCATTAAATCTGGATTCGTCCAATCCTTGTTTCTAGAACAGAAAACGTAGTATGTCGTCCTTATTGCAATATTAATGATTTTCCTAATGATATATTTAACATGAGCCTTGTCTGAGTTCAAACGTTTCAACATTTCTATAAAAACCGAAGATTCTTTTTCAAAAACACCGAGTGCACTGATTGTGAGATTTACGAACTTTACCGACTGGAATTTTTCTTTTGTTCTATGATCATCTCTTTATATTTTGAGTGTTTGCGCTGTAATTTTTTCTTAGGTTAGTCTCATAGTCTCATATCCGACGGTTAGTTCGAGTACATACAGAAAATTGTCTTTGGTCAAAATTAGTAGATCAGGACGATAGTCATCACCAGTAATAATAGAGGGATTAGAGAATGACGGCAAGTCAGCATAGATGGTTTGAATATATTCTGATGGGAGGTTATTAGCAATAAAATTTAGGATTGAGTCGTGTCTCCAAGTAAATCGATCAAGATAGGAACTGCAGCCAGCAACAACGTGCAACAAAGATTCAGGTTTAAGGCAGAATGAGCATTCAGAAGACGACGAGAGTCCCCACTTTTGAAGATTTTTACGGGTTGGTAGCGAATTGTTTATGTAACGAATGGTGAAGTTGAAAATATTTTTGGGTAGTTTGGATTGACAGGTTGGCCAAATCGAATTTACTTGGGGTAGAGAGAATTTTGAAATGCTGGAGAAGAATAAACCTTGACATTTTAACTGATTTTCCAATTTTTCTTCTTGAATTTCACGGAATGACTTAATTACTTCTTTTGTCGATGTATATTGATCATATTGAATGTTAGTATGGTTAGACGACGATTTCCATAGGTGGGTTATTGATTCATTAGGAGATGATTTCAAAACACTCCGGATGATTGTTTGACACTGTATGAATTTACTTTTATTTATTTTTTTTATTTAATTTTATATAATAATATTAATAATAATAATAATAATAATAATAGTGATAATAACAATAATAATAATAATAATAATAATAATAATAATAATAATAATAATAATAATGCTCGAGGACTTTTATTTAAATACGAACGCAGCTGGAATTTTTTAAAACTTTGAGCTTTAACTTTTATTACTATTTTTTTTATTATTTTAGTACTTGGAACTCCTTTTTAGAGACTTTTTCTAATTAATTTTTAGTACAACCAATTTATAATAATAATAATAATAATAATAATAATAATAATAATAATAATAATAATAATAATAATAATAATAATAATAATAATAATAATAAAGGTTTATTAGCATAATCCACAAGTAGTGGCTCTTCTAATGCTAAAAAATACAATGTTTAAATACCTAACTACTACAAAATAAATAATGACAATTATAAATTATATAAATATCTAAAAAAATCTGTCAGCAGCTTTGTTTCTGAAGTAAGCCTTCCTCAGACGAACGAATTCTAAAAAATTGTTAGTTTCTCCGATGTCCACAGGCAGATTATTGAAGACCACGGAGGCACTATCCTGAAAGCAGTGGCGTAACGGAGGAAGACGGATCGCTTAGGCATATTTGGTGTGGGGGCCCCCTGTTGTCATGATTTGACTGACATGGTTTGAAAGCTGTATTACTTGATAAATGTGTAGTTTAGATGAAGAGAAGATTTATTATCATCTATGTTTTATTCCAAAATATATAGCAGTGCATGGTTGAAGAAAAACTTGTGCCACGTCCTCAGTAGCTCCAGAAATTGATAGAACCAGCGCGCCCTGATAGAACTGATAGCAAAAACAAACAATAATTACAGAGGCTTCATTAAACTGTTTTAATATCATGGCCAGAAATTTGCGACATTGAGCCAATTTATGACCAGCGGCTAACAACATCAAATTGACAATAGCAACAAAGCCGTTTGCGGCCACACATTCCACTTTCAATCCTTCATTCTTTCTTAAAATATGATTATTGGTTTGTTCAAAATCTTCAACGTTCGCTAGTTGACTTCTTAGTCGCTTAAACTCAAGGAAAATGCTCTCAATTGGCAATTACGGATCGACATTGCGCAACGGACTCCCCGTTGCGCAATATAAAAAGAAGAGGAATCATATTTCACGTTGAGTCGCCACTACGCTGAACAAAAATATCGCAGCCTCCAGTAAGATAATGTAAGAGAAAACGCGTCGTCAGGGTTATATTTTGAACCCCGTGAAGTTAGCTGCCAATTCGCCAGCTGCCAATTCACTGCCACTTAAGATAGCTGCCAATTCGGCGGCTTGTTTGTTATTAAATCTTAATAGATTATGAATATGGAGTGAGTGATATTAAATCTAGTAAAGCCTAGCATTCTTAAAACATAATTTTACTTGAAGAAACGTGGTTTGTACTAACGTAAATGTCCTAAATTATCGACGGTGAATGATTATTTTGTGTTAAAGTTAGACTGAACGAGTTAAAAGATCTGCGAAACATTAGTCTTCGAAACCAGACTGCTGTTCGGCTACGCCCCCCTGGAAGCGCCATTGCGAAACATCGCTGAGCCGAATTGGCAGCTATTTTAATTGGCAGTGAATTGGCAGCTGGCGAATTGGCAGCTAACTTCACGGGGTTATATTTTGGTACCTTTTCTGAAGAAATCCACACAAATGGACTAGCGATGCTGTGTAACTCGCTACATAACTGTAAAGATCAAGGTATTCGTCATTTTCTTCTAATAAACTATGATTTGCAACGTTAGCATATGGCTAGACTAGTCCTAGAATTCGTGTTCAGTTTGGAAAGGCTAAATTTACGAAGATAAACATCAAATATAGCTTGAACTATTCATTTAATTATGTACAGGCTAGAACGAGGTGCACAAACTTCAACCGAGGGTTAGGGTTAGGGTTAGGGTTAGGGTTAGGGTTAGGGTTAGGGTTAGGGTTAGGATGCACCGGGCAATAACTTTATACTTCATGTAAGAACATTATAGAAAATAGAAATGAAACACGGCTACGAGGGAAGAATACTGGTAACGAGGCGCACGTGTAGCATGGGTGTGTGGACAGCACATACTAGTACCATTTAGCATTTACACATCAAAGTCTATTCAAATAATACTAAAAACAATAGTAATAACTGGGCTATATCAAATAAGAGACTGCTCATTATTCATTGAGCTAGAAGGGGCTAATTATTCGTCAATAGAATGATAAAAAGTGTATTTTGCCCCCCCCCCCCCCCCCCCACCTACCAAGTAAATTTTAGGCCTTTTTTAGCCCCTTCGTCGAAGATATTCGAGGAACTTAGCCCGCTTCTTGGAAATATTGGGGGTATAGCCCCCTCGTTCCGCCGCCCTTCCGCTGCCCCCTTTTAGACCAACTAGTATTTTAAAGCACCCTCCCAACTCTCAAGACAGAAAAATAAATTTTAGAGCCCCCCCCAAAAAAAACAAACAAACAACAAACCAACCAGATATACCTAAAAAGGGAAATATTCAACCGGGCGATGTCTAGTAATGTATTGCGTCAAGGAATGAGAGTGAAGATATTGTATATGGTAACTATATCGAGAGTTATCGTCAAAAAACTCAGCCCGGTCGAATATACTGGAAAACGGAAATATTTAACCGGGCGCGCTATGCCTAGTAATGTATTGCGACAAGAAATGAGGGTGAAGACATTGTATGTGGTAACTATATCGAGAGCTATCGTCAAAAAACTAAGCCCGGTCGAATATACCGGAAAACGGAAATATTCAACTGGGCTATGTCTAGTAATGTATTGCGACAAGAAATGAGGGTGAAGATATTGTATGTGGTAACTATATCGAGAGCTATCGTCAAAAAACTAAGCCCAGTCGAATATACCGGAAAACGTAAATATTCAACCGGGCTATGTCTAGTAATGTATTGTGACAAGAAATGAGGGTGAAGATATTGTATGTGGTAACTATGTCGAGAGCTATCGTCAAAAAATTAAGCCCGGTCGAATATATCGGAAAACGGAAATATTCAACCGGGCTATGTCTAGCAATGTACTCCGTCAAGAAATGAGGGTGAAGATATTGTATGTGGTAACTATATCGAGACTTATCGTCAAAAAACTAAGCCCGGTCGAATGTACTGGAAAACGGAAATATTCAACCGGGCGATGTCTAATAATGCATTGCGACAAGAAATGAGGGTGAAGATATTGTATGTGGTAACTATATCGAGAGCTATCGTCAAAATACTAATGGGTGGGGGTAGGCAGGTGGGCGGGTTGGGCTGGTTGGGCGGGTTGGGCAGATGGGCCGACGGACCGACGGACCGACGGACCGACGGACCGACGGACCGACGGACCGACGGACCGGCGGACCGACGGACCGACGGACCGACGGACCGATAGACAGATAGACAGACAGACAGACAGACAGACAGACAGACAGACAGACAGACAGACAGACAGACAGACAGACAGACAGACAGACAGACAGACAGACAGACAGACAGACAGACAGACAGACAGACAGACAGGCAGGCAGGCAGGCAGGCAGGCAGGCAGGCAGGCAGGCAGACAGACAGACAGACAGACAGACAGACAGACAGACAGACAGACAGACAGACAGACAGACAGACAGACAGACAGAGAAACTTTATTTATACTCGGGATTTCATCAAAATTATAACAAATTTTTATATATAAAAATTATAATATTTGTTTTACATGAGAGCCGAGAATTGGTTTGGAATTAAAATACAAAGTATAATACTATATACAAAGTGTATAAAATACTTAATGGGAAAAAATGTTAAAAATAGCTAACGAGAACCAAAGGATGCAATATGCTTTTTAAATGAAGATAGCGTAGTTTTAGATTTGAGCCCAATTGAGAGATCATTCCATAGTTTTGCTCCACTATATAAGCTGTTTTTTAGAAAATCCGTGTTAGGTTTTGGTAAGTGTAAATTCATATTCAATTCAATATATTTAACAATTATTCACCGAAGTGGAGGTGAATACTATTCACCGACACTGAGGTGAATAATTGTTTTAGCATATACCACATAAATGAAATAACAAGTTTAACATTCTTAACTTATATTTTTCGGGATTTTATACAAGACATGGCCGCTAGCAACTTGGACATTTGGCGTACTCGATATTTTTCGACAAAACAGTTTTTAATACAACTTTTGAATATATTAATGGCTAGAAAATTGTAAAGAAACATACCTATGGACACTCTTCTACTCAATTTTGTTGACTTTTCTCGTTATTCCACAACATCAGCCTTGTTTATCAACAAAATCTCCTGCGTCGGTAAACAAAGCAAAACTGGCCGCCATTTTGTTTTGCCCGCAGGTGAATAGTGCAGGATATCCTGAGCTAGATGAACCAATCAGATTGCGTGAAAAGCACTATTCACCTGCGAGGTATATATATATATATATATATATATATATATATATATATATATACTACGGAAAGTTCTCGATGCTTGATTATATGTAAACACATGCAATGCATAATATACATCATACAGCCATTTGCGTTCAAGCGCAAACCGCAAACATTTTCTCACGGGTTTTTTACGTTATGAAACAGCCGTTTACCCTTAAAAGCGGGCATCTTTTTGCCGCCAAATTAAAACAATGCCAGCGCCAAAAGTATCGGTTATGTGGGTGCCTAGCCAAATCCTTTCAACATCGCATTCAACATGTTGAACAATGTTGAACAATGTTGAAAGCATGAGTGGCCTAATGAATTCAACATCGTTCAGCATTCATGGATGACAATTGGTTACTACCATGAAATTAAGTTAATTAGCTTAGTTAGACAATTAGTTAGACAATTAGTTAGACAATTAGTTAGTTACTACCACGAAATTAAGTTACTGATTAGCTACCACGAAAGCTGGAATCTAGCCTAGGCGGCAAAACTAGTTTGAATGAACATGGGAAATGTATATTATATCAAAGAATACGCTGTGTCGCAGTGCTAGCTTGCCAACCTGGGGTTCCTTCGATTCTCGGTTTTTTCTTTTTCTTGCTACTTTATTTCCATCTCCTTAGCGACTTTGTGCTTTATCAACGTTTTCTACGGCTGGCACCGGCTTCCATGGTAATATCCCGCATGGCGCATGCCTCTGTTCAACAAAGTTGTATATCAGAGAATGAAATGTGGCCAAATGCGTTCAGCACTTTTCAACATTTTGAGAACAATAGAAATATTGAACGCGTGTTGAACAGAAATTTGAACATGTTCAACATCATTCAACATCATTCAACAACGTTCAACATCATTCAACAGGGGTGGCCAAACGCTTTCAACATGTTTAAAGTGTTTATATCACTTGTGGGGTTTTAGTGTATTTGAATAGAGCAAAAAATGTTAGTTACTAAGTTATTTTGCCGTTTTTCATTTAGTCAAATAGTTCCTGACATATTGGCTTCTGAACATGCCAATTTTCAAAAATTTCAAAAACACCTTGGAGGCACTTTAATTCAACATTGTTATATACCAAAGACTTTCGTTTGCCAAAGATGAAATCCTATTGGTCAAATCATGGTCACATGTTGTTCAACAAACTCAATGTTTCTTTCTGCCGAGGGAAACATTGCACTGTTTCCCTCTGACGTCAACAACGAAGAAGGAAACAGTGCAATGTTTCCCTCTGACGTCAGCTTTAATCATGCGTTGTTCACGTGAACACACAATGATTATTGCATCAGATCAAGAACTTTGGACTTTTCGGAACATTTTAAAAACAAGAGCTGTTTCGAGCTTGTTTGGTACGAAATAATCCATTTTCCAAAGGAAGGAATGTCTATACATCTTCAAAGAAGGTCTGAAGAAAACCTGGATAAATTTAAAGCTGTTCTTTGTACTTGTTGAGTCTGGTGTATTTGTTTAGTTGAATTGAAATCACGAAGACAAAGTCAAAGTGTTTTGGTAAGTCTTTTTGCCTTTTGCAAGTTTCGAGTCATTTGTTATTTTGTATTTTAAAAGTCTTTGGTATATAACAAAACGCTTGTTGACTTTTGCCTCGAGAAACATCGAGTTTTACGGTCCCTCAGGCTTCAATGTCACCCTCGGGCTAAAGCCCTCGGGTGACATTGAAGCCTTCGCCAGTCAACAAGTGTATAATGTTGAACGATGTTGAATGAAATATTGAAAGCGTTTGGCAAGCCTTGGCATTTCTGTGTTTTATACCTTGAACAAGAAAGGTATGGAATCGATACTACGAAGAATATACTGAAGCGGCTAATTATCGAATGAGAGGATCAGAGGAAGCACGCAATGTAAATTGACAAACGAAAATCTAGAACTTATAGAATTCCTCCAAATTGATCGACCGTCGATTTCGGATATCGAAAATAACGGAAATAACAAATGTGTTTCCTGAAATGGGAAATTCCACGTCGACATACAGAAATTAATTCACTGCGGTTCCCTATATAGTGACAAACATCTTTTTATAACTCCCCTCAAATTGAACTTGCATTTCCAGCCATATATTGCCTTTACACAAACACACAAAAACTTGACAAAAACTTCAACAGTTACAAAATAGGGCCGCTCGTATCATCAGTGGATCAGATTATAGTGTTCGGCCACATGAAATTCTGACCGAATTCAATTGGTCCAATCTAGAAGGAAGACAGTCTCAGCAATTCAAAACGCTCATGTATAAAACAATCAATAAAATGGTACCAGAATTTACGAGGTTCAGATTTTAAACTATTTGTTCCGAGACCTTTAACTGAGGCACTCAAGAAAAGTTTTACATATCGAGGAACTGCTCTGTGGAATAGCTTACCTGTGGAGGCAATTAATGCTAAATCAATTGCTGAATATAAATCACTTATTTAATATTACTAACCTTGATGTGAATGTACATAGTATTATTAATTAATTATATATTATTTTATTAGTTATCTTGTATTGGTTAGTTTATACACGGCTCCAGGGAAGAGCACATTATGTGAATTGGACTCCGTGTTCTAAATAAAGTCTTAATAATAATAAATAATAATAATAATAATAATTATAATAATAATAATAATAATAATAATAATAATAATAATAATAATAATATAACAATTCGAACGTGAATTCACCGATCCGTTGAAATAATGAAACCGTATATTTTCAGGCTTATCAAAACATGACAGTTACGGCCACATAACCAATACTTTTGGCGCTGGCATTGTATTAATTTGGTTGTAAAAAGATGCCCGCTTTTAACGGTAGACAGCTGGTTCTAAACGCAAGAAAACACGAGAAAATGTTTGTAGTTTGCGCTTGAATGCATGCAAATGGCTGTACTGTATAAAGAACACTTAATGTTTGATTGAAGTTACATGCGTGCAGCGTGCTAGATATAATTAAAAGTTATTTTTGTTTGTTTAGTTACCTTATTAATGTATTTTAATTATTTATATATAGTTGTCTATATATTGAGACGAAGGGAAACCAAGTGTGAAAAACGACAATATGGCTCGTGTGTCTTCTTCAACGTCGTTTGTGTGGACTTTGTTGTTTTTGATGATCGCTTTTTCATCTTGTATGGCTGAACAGCTCCAAAGAAAAGGTGTCTTTCGTCGAGTAACAAGTGGTGAGTCTAAGATCTTTACATTACTGCACACAATGCTATGTATAATAATGGCTGACCTTTGCAGTGACTATAGTTACTAGCTGTTTAAAACAAGTTAGAAATTAAAAACTAAAATGGCGAGTCAGTTTTTTTGTTTAATTTCATAAACGTGTCTTTCTATTCTTGATACATGACTTCTACTAGTATTTTTGTTGGTCAACGTTAACCTACTGCACGTCTTGTATATAGCATGTACTACTTTTGAGCGTGTACACTAGAATCTAGATCATTTTAATGCTTATTAATTTAAGAAAAAAACAGCCTAACTATAGATAATTTTAATACTTGTCATAAAAATAAAACCTATCGATTGATAAATATTTAGTATTGCCAGGCAGATAACTTTTAAAAATACCATATCGAACACGAATACATTGAGAGAGGGTTAAATATTTTAATAAAATCTAACGTTTCGTCACTTCACGAGTAACACCATCAGTGTGATAAAAATTTACTCTGATGATGTTACTCGTGAAGTGACGAAATGTTAGTTTTTAATAAAATATTTTAACCTTCTTTCAATGTATTCGTGTTTGATATGGTATTTTTAAAAGTTATCTGCTGCGCAATAATATTTATCACTCGACTACCTTTTCCGCATGGTACCTCGATCGTTGAAAACCGATCGACTGGAAAGGTTGACATGTCTACACGCTTTGCAAATGCAGTAGATTGTGTAAGATGTGTGTTATGTACCTGGTTTGTGTCATTTACCATTTTTATTTGGTCAGATGCATCCAAGGAACGTTTGACTTGCGTTGTGAAAACGTTGCCATACAACATTCTGACAACGTGATTATACAGGTCGTCAGAAGGTTGTGATGAACGCGGTTACGATTTAACATTACTACAACCTCGCTACAACGTTATACTGGTTTGAAAGATTTCGGAAATGTTTAGTATATTAAATAATTAGAACAAGATACAAAAGCATTTATTTCAAATAATCTTTACTATTCATTATGTCAAAATGGAAATTATTAACGGTAAGATCGTGAAATTGTTTATCTGTGTTCGTTTTAAAACGAAATATCTGCAAACAAAACACGTTTCAGAATTTACGTTTGCTATTGATAAGATTTCGTGATGTAAATGTTTCTTTCAACTTTTTGTCATTTTTACATATCAAATGCATGAGGTGGAAATATATTGTTTCAATATGGTACATGAAAACCCATGCTAAATTATGCAAGAAAACTTTACCTTTCGATCAGTTACCGTACGGGACAAGGAAATGTCCAAAATGACAATGTTGAACGTTTCTTGTTGGCAATTAAAAAATATACTAAACGAGCTTCAAAGAATACGTTATGGTCGAGAATTTATTTAACTTTTGTTGGTATATAAATTTATACCAAAACAATTAGACAACTCGCTCTCGTTTTCTATGAACGATAGTCAACTCGGCTTCGCCTCCTTGGCTATTCGGTCATAGAAAACTCGGGCTCGTTGTCTAATTGTGAAATAAACAGCGGTACATCAAAGAAACCCGACTTGATAATATTATAATCAACAATATGATTTTATCACTAACGTTTTCTATAGTCTTTACGATGACAGATCCAGCTGTTGTGTTAATTGCGGCCGCAATATATGTCAAGTTGTGTTTGTGTTCGCTTCTGTTGGTTGACTGCTTTATTAGATGGTTAATTTCCACTGGGTTCAGAACAAAGGGTGGCCGACTTAGCTATGTCTATATAATATATAAAAAGAAGAGTATATATGTGTGTATATATATATATATATATATATATATATATATATATATATATATATATATACACACATATATATTTCACTTAGAAAACAATGCATGACTAGGGACATAGTATACAAAGCAACAGTCACAGTAAACAACACAAACACGATCAAGAATTACATTGGCATGACTTCAACCACATTCAAAGAGCGATTGGCCAACCACACTAAATCTTTTCAGCATAAAAAGCATGCAAACGTCACCGAACTTTCGAAATATATTTGGGCATTGAAAGAAAACAATAAGGATTTTAGTATTAATTGGCAAATTTTAAAACATCCTATTTCGTACACGGGAGGTTCAAAACGATGTAATTTATGTTTAGAAGAAAAATTTTATATTTTGAAAGATAAAAACAAGAATCGTTTACTCAACAAAAGAGCAGAAATTATCAGTCAATGTCGTCATCGAAACAAATTCCGCGCAAACAGCGCAACAAAGCCATGAATGCATGTATTGTTTCGCCCCCACACTCCCACGTTCCGACAGAAAGGATATAAGCATCCCCTGTTTTCGAAAATTGCCATCTGCCTGAAGATTCTTTTTTTGATGAAACAGCCTGTAGCAGACTTTTGAGGTAAGCGAAAATATATATATATATATATATATATATATATATATATATATATATATATATATATAATATATATATATATATATATAATTTGATTTGCTATACACGTCTATTTGATTTGGTTATGCAGTAGAAGGTTTTTATTCATTGAACAGCTTAGGCTACGTCCACAGTTATCCGGAGTTTTTTGAAAACGCAACTTTTTTGTTACTGATTGGCCTTCCGTCCACACGTAAACGACGAAGCGGTTATCAAAAACGGAACTTTTCAAAGACGGTCTACCAAGTGGAACCTTTTGAAAACGCCGTTAACGTTTTCCCGTTCTCGTTTGGACGCGGATTTTTTTGAAAACAGATAAAAAAATTAAAGTTGCGTTTTCAAAAAATTCCGAATATACGTGTGGACGTAGCCTTAGCTGACAGAAAAGCGCTTAAATGATATAATCCCCAAGCCCGGACGTAGGGCCAAAGGCCTGGAGCCCGGCAAGGGTGCTAATCTCGACATGCTTCAGAGAGGATTTATTTGAGTGATTTGTATATTTATTTTGTATATATATATATATATATATATATATATGGTACAATGTTCAAGTTGCGTAGTAAACATTTGGGGGACTGGTAACAATATAATGCAACAGAAATTGATTGGTGGACATGGTGGATATTAACATTTAAATTATTTTTTCAGTGATATGACGGGAAAAAGAACCGTCGCTATATTGCACAATCATTTTAACAACGATTTTTCTTAAAGAATTAGAATCATTTGTGAGTTAACACCGCTTTTGGTATTATATCACGAACATTAAGTAGCAATGCTGTTCGAGTAAGTTTGCCTGTTTTTAATATATCCTGTCACTGTCACCGTTACAGTAATTTTGTTTCCGATTTCGTGTGTCCTTAAAGTATTTTGAACGTAATAGCTATAACCGTTATGTTTTCGCTTGCCCGTTGTTGGCTCCGTCTTTATCTCCTTTTAAATATCATTTTTCTTATGGTAAAACCACTTGTAAAACTTGGCGTATCTTGGTTGTAATTTGGCATAAAAATCGGTAAAGGAGCAATTTTTCGTCTGTTAAACATATAAATGCTGCATGTTGAAATATTACAGATGTAAATACTGCATGAAAACAGTTTTTTTCAGGTGAAAACAGTTTTAACAGATTTTGAGACGAAATTTGTTTTTGCTATTCTAAATGAATTTGAAATGCCATAAAATGAATACAGCCGTGGCAGCCAGGCAGATGTCCAATGCCTTTGGAAAATGCAAATATTTTTAAAGCATTTGTAAAAATGGAAAGAAAGCACTATAAAATATAACCCTACATAATATTTTACTTATGTTTCGACGCTTACTTCAGTAGTCTGTACCGGTGGTAACATCGTCAGTTAGCACGCGCAATGGTCGAGTTCAAACCGTGGATGCAACCTGCATTTTGCTTCATCTCAATTTTTTTTCCTGAATATTGTAATAGAAGATTTTCTTTGTTATTTTTTACCTTTTTCTGTAAAAATTAGAGTTAAACTATTTTATTTCAAATATTATACTTTAATTAAAAGTTTAAAACTATATTTTGAATTGTTCCAACGGCTATTTCAGGTTCCCAATGAAAAAGAGCGCAAAGGTGTTTTTCTAATTCGTGCGAAAGTTATAGAGAGCCAGAGGTTGTTGCGTTAACATATTTCTAGTATAGTGTATTTCAGTCTATGAGAAACGAGTTCTAGTAACAAAGCAAAGCTAGCCTAAGCGGATCGCCCTTTTTATTAGAAGACACTTATATCTACTTATCTATATCCCGAGAACGAGTTGTAATAATTAACGGCAACTCAATTCATTGTCGTTTTATTTATAGCTTGATGTCGTCGCATCGTAAATTTTATTTTGGTACAGTTTTCCCAGCTTTCCTTCCATCAATTAATTTGTTGTTTTCAGGCTTACGCTAAACGCCTAACAATAGCCGAATTTAATTCAGACGAATTTAATTTGAATTAACTTCGTTGGTAATGCGACGTAAATGCGACGTCGAGTTATTAAATGTCGAATTTCATTGTTTTTACTTGGACGCGTTGAGCCTGAAAACGATTCCTCGAAAACATGGCGCTGAATTGTCACCGAAGGAGTGAAATATTTAATTCGACGCAACGACAATTCGTCGTGTAACTCAAACACGCATTATTATCTGTCTGACTCAGAGGAGTTCAATTGTCGAGACGAATTTAATTCTTGCGTCGAATTTAATCGGGTTTAGTCCGTATTTTTCAATAATTCTGGGTTGCCAACAATAGAAAAACCTTCATTTTGAATCCTTTGAGAGTTGATTTTTGTTTGTTTTTCCGCATTTTAGATTTATAAACAGCAACTGCGTGTTTTGCTATTAAATTCGTCTATTGTGCGACGTTTAGCGCAGGCCTCACAATTGTCAGAAGAATTTGCATATTAATTAAAATAACTCATTGTATCGTAATAGCTTTTATATAGATCGTTTTCATCAGACGTCACGGGCTCACGGCGGCCATATTGATGTACACCTTTATCCTATGGGAATTTAGCTCTATTCTTATTCAAAAATTTCGTATTGTTTCACCACCTTAATGGGGCCACCGATCACGTGAGTGAAAACGATCCATACGTCCAAATATATTTTTGCCAGTGTCAAACAATTAGTTAAGTAATATTTCATAAACGAGTGTGAGTGTTTTACCAGGGTTTCCAAACACGCGAGAACAATTGAATTCACGAGGCTGTTCACCAAGCGATTTTTATAATTGTTCTCGAGAGTTTGTAAAACACGAAAGGCAATGAAAACACGAGGCCTGCACGGCCGAGTGGTTTTTGTTGTCTTGAGTGTTTTACAAACTCGAGAGAACAATTATGAAAATCGCGCGGTGAACAGTCGAGTGAATACACCTTTTCGATAATTACGTCACGCTGCATGAAAACGAGGCTCCCAGGCCAAAGTTTCACAATTTTGATTATCATAGTAATCCCGCCATATTTGTTTATGGAAGAAGATGGCTAACAACGTCCAAACTATAAATGGTAGAAACACATGGTGTACGTATGTTATTAGGCATTTCATAAGCTTTCATTTGATGTATATTTTAAGTTTTTGTGACGTGTGTAACTTTTTAAAATGTCCAAAATGTTCGCACCATCGCTCGTCAAGTAATAATAATGGATTCCCACAACTGTTGTAGAATTTCGGATATTGTTTTTAAAATACATAACGCACAACTTTGAAACATATATCAAACAGAAGATACTGTAAAATGCTATTTGCAGTACAACTTTCAAGTTTCTAGTTTAAGAGAAAGTATTTTAAAACTGATGGGAAAACGTACTATTATCTTGGCCTGAGTTGTAAACAAAACACACTTAACAATTCATCCATCAGACCAAGATAATAGTAAGGTTTCCCATTTTTAAAATACTTCCCATTAAGCTAGAAACTTGAAAGTTTTACCACAAATAGCATTTTACAGTATCTTCTGTTTGATATACATTTCAAAGTTGTACGTTAAATATTTTAAAAACGGTATTCGAAATTCTACAACAGTTGTGAGAAGTCCATATCATATTTATTACTTGACGAGCAATGGTGCGAACATTTTGGACATTTTAAAAAGTTACACACATCACAGAAACTTAAAATATACATCAAATGAAAGCTTATGAAATGCCTAATAACATACGTACACGATGTGTTTCTACCATGTATAGTTTGGACGTTATTAGCCATCTTCTTCCATAAACAAATATGGCAGGATTACCATGATTATCAAAATTGTGAAACTTTGGCCTGGGAGCCTCGTTTTCATGCAGCGTGACGTAATTATCGAAAAGGTGTATTCAATTGTTCTCAAGTGTTTGGAAACCCTGGTAAGACGCGAGCCACGAGTTTATGAAATAACTTCTCAATAGTCTATTGTTGTAGAATTCCCTAATTAGATGGCGTACTATTATATAACGTAACTTAATTGGTTTCTGTGTTGAGTTTTGCATTTATAATTTAGAATTGTGGTAATAATACAGTTTTCTTTGTTTTGACTGTTTTTATAGTTTAGAAATGTTGTAATGTACGCTTTTTATTGTTTAAAGCGTTTATTATCTAATTTCCTAATTATTAATTCAATTTTTCGTTTATTACCGGGGTTTCGCAACTCACGCACGTGACGAAATACGTGTTTTTGATTGGCTAATTAGCTCATGAATTATTCATGAGTTTGAGAACTCATGTAAAAAAAAGCTCAACTGTAAAAAAAAGAGATATATCTCTTTGGGAAAAACTACCTGCTCACGCAGCCAAACAAATTATTGCATGCAATATTTTTTTTTCCGGATTCAGCCGTTGCTCACGTTTGATATAAAAGTTACTATCGTAAGTAAAGTGCTGCCTCGTTATTAAGACAAAACATTTAGCGTACTCCACAGGCAACATTGTGCAGTCTGTGACCCAAGTATTAACACTCTCTTGCGCGAGTTTGCACCCAAATTTACCGACTCCAATTGAGTTTGCCCACTCCACCCAAGCTTGCCCACACCACCCGAGTTTTCCCACTCCACCCACGTTTTCCCACTCCACCTGAGTTTGCTCTCCACGCAAGTTTGCCCACTCCACCCGACGTTGCCCAATCCACCAGACTTTCTCATTCCACCCGCGAGTTTACACACTCTACGCTCAATTATCTGAATTTGTCCACAACACCCGAGTTTTCCCACTCCACCCGAGTTTGCCCACTCTACCAGTTAACCCACTCTACCTAAGTTTCACTTTGTCCACTTCACCGAAGTTTTCCCACTCCGGTATGCATTAATATTTAACCCACGCATGAATAGAATACAAGTGAACCTCTGGTATCCAGGGTATTCGTCAGATCGTTATATCATTAATTAACTTATATGAAGTACATCAAGTCATTTAAATATAAAACGGTGCCAGTCAGTAAAACTGGCTACGTTTTATATGAAGAAACATAGTATGAATGCACGCCATTCTTGTGTTAGAAAGTCCATGATGCTCTGATAGGCTTTATAGATTTGACATTGTCTTGAATGTCTTCATACGTTGGACTTGTGATGATGAATTTGTGATGAGATTTAAGCTAAATAATTAGATTTGACTCGACACAATAGCGACGTCTAATCTGAGCCTTTAATACTCTCCATTTGCACTATTTTTTTAACTCTTGATTGTGATTGATCAGACTGACTTTGTGAGAAATCATTATTTCCACCTTTATTCATATTAGCCGTTTACTAATAAGTTAGAGGTCGAGGATTTTCTTCGACATGATAACAACGGTAAGTTTGTTATATACAGATTTTTTTCAAAGTAAGCAACACACAAACGTAGTTGTCTTTTACCTTCACAAGAAAATATTTTCTCACTGAAATTCAGCTTGCAATTTAATCAATGGTAAGCTAGCTTGTTCAGAAAGTGCGTTTCTGAAATGCTACGCTGCTTTGAGCAGCGGTTTTAATGTGAGCGCCTGCACGCAGGCAAGGAATCATTTGCGAAGCGATTGTGTAATATGCGAACAGAAATCCGTACATCCCTTTTTTTCGTACAAATCGAGCCTTTGTACTATACATAGCTCGGTTTGAATCGGGGGGGAGGGGTTGACTGTTACAACTATTATTGTCCAAGATTGTCTAAGACCCAATTTTCCTAATTTTGATAAAACAACTAGTTTTTTTATGTTACGGTAGTGATTCAGCATCAAAAGATTAGTTTGCATCAAATTTTCAATATCGAGAATTAAATACCCTCCGTAGTTTGGACATCCAAATTATAAATAACATAATCTCTTCCATGGGCAAAAGAATAACAAATGTCAAGGAAAGGAAAGGCCAGAGATTGAAGTATTGACATGTAGAGTAACACTAAGACGATTGGACATTAAAATATATCTTAAAATTATGTCGGTATTCATTGTGTTTTTATAATTTATATAATAAATAGTTATTTGAACCATCCACCAACGGTCTACCACGGTCTACCACGGTCTACCACTACAATATAACAGAATTAATATACATGTAAATCCCTTTGAAACTCATGGTAGACCGTGGTAGACCGTGGTAGACCGTTGCATAAGGCGGTATATAGTTGCGCAAGGGAAATTAAACCAACTGCTTATGAATAAATGTGGCTTTCCAAGCATTCTATAAAAGAGGCTTAAGCTTTACACTTATTTATTGAATGATTTCAACCTCTTCGAGATTTCGCTTCGTCTAAAACGCGTGCGGCAATACGATAATTTCTCAAATTTCAACGACAAGGTAGCGGCGGGTCTTCTTAGTTTTTGAAGCTATTAATCTTAATATAAAAATAATGATATTCCCATTAACAATTCATTGATAGTACTAGCCGGGGAAATCATTTTTAAACTTAAATAAAACGTTCTATTATGAAATGAAATACATCGTACGTGCTTATTTTTCCCCAATCATCACAATGTCAGATATAGATTCAGTTAAAGCGGACTCGGATATCAATCACCCAACGGCTGAAATATGAGCGTCATATCTAAACAATAGTAATATTATTAATACATCTCTCTTTCAACAGTTATCCTATCCAAGTTACCAACTCTCACACTTTCTCTCGCAATACTAGTGACGTAGATATTATTGAGTGACAAAGAAAGGGCTTCAGGCAGAGAAATATGGCGGAGAAGCGTGCGCAGTAGAGCGCAATCTATACATTTTTAAATGCAAATATCTCTCTACTAATTGCACGAAACAGTCTCAAACTTCACCATTGTTTATTGACTTTAATTTACAAATAGAAATCATATTTTAGCTGCATTTTATACAATATTAAGAAAAATCAGTCAAGGACAATCTTGGACAATAATGTTGTAACACCCCCTCCCCCCGATTCAATGTTGACCGAAATGAAACAATGTTGGAATGGAGTTTCATATAACAACATTGAATCGGGGGGGAGGGGTTGACTGTTACAACTATTATTGTCCAAGATTGTAGCTTCAAAGTTTTATGCGCATGCCGCCTAGCTGTCATTAATTACTAACTAGGGGCGCGGCTCCCGCCTTGCGAGTTTAATTTGTTGCATTTTTGTATCTGCGCTTGCGCAGATATATTGCTATATGTGTGTGTGTGTGTGTGTGTGTGTGTGTGTGTGTGTGTGTTTGTCTGTTAACTTTTTGTGTAACCACTGACCTGTAGTGTGTGTTGTGGTGTAACTCTAACCAATGCGCGACAATTACATCGGGGGCAATCGAAGCTTAGAATGTTTTGGCGTCAACGTATATCGAGTCAGGCGACTCAGGCCAACACGTGTATTTTAACTGTTTATGAATTAGGACCGTGGTCTTCAAGTGACAAACATTACTCTTCGGAAGACAAACAATTGTCTTTGGAGGAAACTTACAAGTAATATATATTTCACAACATTTTACATTTTTAATGCAATCAAGTTTATTAGCAATACACACATGTACTCATTGACTGCTTGCTGCAATAAAGTTGTATCTAATAAACAATCCAAGATTTCGAACTAGATTTTTCTATTTAGTTTATTGCCATACATGTCAGGTAAACAACCTCACTGCCTTATTAATAAGAAGAACAAGTATATACTTCATAACATGTACAGGTAGCATTCTTTTACATTTTTAAAGCAATCAAGTTTATTAGCAGTGCCTATTTAAATATTAGGTTGTTGTATTACAACATTGATACAACATTGTTGTATTACAACATTAGATACAATTAATAAACTGCCCCACGATTTATTTTCTTTAATATCAAGGGATTGGCTTGTCATCTCATTCACTTATTCGTTATTACGTTCACTGAACTGGCCTGTTTAAAGGAGGTAGGGTTACCCTAGCACACGGGTCAAAGTTAGGGTCATCCTACCAAGCACTAATAACAAGTAGCAGGTAGGCGCGTTATCCCTACCAAATGCATTTACAAGGACAAAACATAACCTGGCTACTAGGGTAACCCTGGCAGTCAGGTTACCCTAGCAGCCTTGTAAACACGACAAACAAAAAATGCAAGAAATGTATGATAGCTAGTGTAAATACGAGTGCTTTAGACACTTCCCCAATTTATGCGTACCTTTTGTTTAGACTTTTTATGACGCGTGTTCCTAATAACCGATGATGGCGTCTGCCTGACGGCATTGATATCATGAAATGGTTGTATTTCGACTTTATTTCAAAATCATCATAAGACGAAAAGAATATAACCATTTTATCTTTAGTTTTGTCTTGTATTTGATCCGTATCTTGGGTTTTTTAACATCTGCTCATTTTCGGACGATTGTGCTGTATTTTCATACTATGCATGTGTCTTGATGTTTTGTTAAACAGTGCTGTATCACATTTACTGGCTGGTAGGTGTAAACAGACATTGACTAAACCTTACTTCCGAATTGTCACCATGAATTATTAATGAGTTTTAGAAATATAATATATATATATATATATATAAGGAATATATATATTGAAATATATTGTAAGGAATTTGGGTGAAGGAAAATTCGAGTGTAGAATATATACATTTTAAGACCAAACCGGGACCAGTTGCGAAAAATGCAACTACACAGGCCTTCCGGCAGGAATTGAACCCACGACCTTGCGATTCTAGTGCAATGCTCTGACCACTGAGCCACGGAGGGCATTGCCAAGAGCTTGATCGCAA